>CM073605.1:20124625-20287125 GCA_037074985.1 Solanum bulbocastanum | reverse complement strand
TTGATTTTGAGGTTCCCATTATCATTGGGAGACCATTCATTGCCACTGGGTACGCATTGGTTGATATGGAGAAACGGTAGATGAAGTTTCGATTGAATGATGAAGTTTCGATTGAATAATGAAGAGATAACTTTCAACATCTATAGGTCTATGAAGCAGGGTAGTGAGCTCCAGTCAGTATCAATGGTAAATCATATTGTAGAGTGGTTATGAGGTGCCTATTAAATAGAGGTTGGGTGTTGATGCACTAGCAGTGGTATTGATGAATTTTAAGAGTAATGGCATTGAAGACTATGATGAATTGGTCGTCGCACTTAACAGGTTCAAATTCTGTTCAAAACTAAATAGACTGGAGTTAGACATGAAGAATCGCGACTCTCCAGCTACAAGACCTTCTATTGAAAAGACTCCAAAATTGGAGCTTAAGACTCTACCATCATATTTGAGGTATGTATTCTTAGGGAGAGATGGTACTTTACAGGTCATTATTGCGGTAGATTTGACTATGACACAAGTTGAGGCATTGGTTTTCATGTTAAAGAGGTTCAAGCAGGCTATTGGGTGGACGATGGTGGACATTATTGGGATCCCTCTTGGCATTTGGTCTCATAAAATCCAACTTATGACGGATCATAAGCCTAGTATCAAGCCCCAGAGAAGACTAAATCCACCTATGCAAGAGGTAGTGAAAAAGGAAATCATAAAGTGGTTGGATGCTGGAGTTATTTATCCCATTGCATGTAGTAGTTGGGTTTGTTCTGTTCAATGTGTGCCCAAGAAAGATGGGATGACTGTGCTTCTGAATGTAAAAACAAGCTTGTTCCGATGTGGCCTGTGACTTAATGGAGTGTCTGCATAGACCACCAGAAATGAAATACTTGTACAGAAAAGGACCACTTCCATATGTCGTACATAGATCAGATGTTGGACCGACTTGCTGGTAAGGGCTAGTATTGTTTTGTTGATGGTTATTCGAGCTACATTCAGATTTCCATAGCTCCGAAAGACCAAGATAAGACCAGTTTCAGTTGCCCTTGTGGGACTTTCACCTTCAAACGGATGCCATTTGGGTTGTGTAATGCTCCAACGACCTTCCAGCATTATATGATGTCGATATTTTTTGATATGGTGGAGGACACTATTAAGGTATTTATGGATGATTTTTTTGTGGTAGGTGACACTTTTGATAATTTTTTAGACCATCTGGCCGAAGTAGTTAAACGGTGTGAAGAGTGCATTCTTGTGCTCAATAGGGAAAAGCGCCATTTCATGGTGAAAGAGGGGATAATTCTGGGTCATCGGATTTTTGAGAAGGGTATTAAGGTTTATAGAGAGAAAGTAGAGGTAATAGAAAAACTTCCACAATCTATCTCTCTTAAAGGTGCTAAAAGTTTTCTTGGGCATGTAGGTTTCTATAGGACGTTCATCAAGAATTTCTCCAAAACTGCATATCCATTGTGCAAATTGCTCAAAAAGGAGTGTAGGTTTGAGTTTGATGATGCTTGTTTGAGAGCATTTGGTGAGTAGAAGAAAAAGCTAGTTACCGCACCTATCATTATTTCATCGAATTGGGAACAACCGTTTGAGGTAATATGTGATGCAAGTAGAGTAGCAATTGGTATGGTATTGGGACAGAGGCGAGAGAAGATTCTTCATCCTATTAACTGTGCCAACAAAGCTCTAAATATGGCTCAAAAGAACTATACAATGAATGACCATGATCTTCTTACGATGGTTTTGCAATCGAGAAATTTTGATCCTACTTGCTTGGTACTAAGGTCATAGTGCATACTGACCATTCTGCGTTGAGGTATTTCATGGATAAGAATGATGCAAAATTGAGGTTATTAGATGGGTGCTTTTACTGCAAGAGTTCGACTTTGAGGTGAAAGATTGAAAGGGGATAAAAAATTAGGTTGCTGATCACTTGGCTAGATTGGAGGAAGAAGTTATGCTCAAGCTAGGAGATGGGACTGAAAATAATGATGCTTTCCCGGTTGAATAGGTATTGGTTGCTTCTCATGATCTGATTCCTTGGTTTGCAGACTTTGCTAACTACTTGGCAAGTGATGTGGTGCCATCGAATTTGTCGTTTCACCGAAGGAAAAAGATTATGCATGATATGAAGAAGTAATTTTCGGATGAGCCTTATTTGTAGCGTAGTTGTGCTAATGGGATTATTCATCGATGTATGCCTGAGGCTCCAATGTTGAGTATACTAGAGGCATGTCACTCATCGCGTGTTGGCGGGCATCATATTTGTATTCGGACTACACATAAAATTTTGCTGTGTGGGTATTACTGGCCTACCATCCACCAAGATGCTTATGATTTCACCAAGTCTTGTGATTGTTGCCAAAGAAAAGGAGAAATTTCAAAGAGGCAGGAGCTTCCTATGAATCCAATATTGGTGATAGGGTTATTTGATGTATGATCCATTGATTTTATGGATCCATTTGTTAGTTCACATGGGATGAAGTATATTTTTGTTGTGGTTGATTATGTGTCGAAATGGGTGGAAACAATTGCGCTTTCCAATAATGAAGCTAAAAGTGTCACCGCATTCCTAAAAAAAGAATATCTTCTACATACTTGGTACACCTAGGGCGATTATCAGCAATGGAGGTTCCCACTTCTACAATAAGTTGTTCAAGGCGCTACTTGAGAAATATGGCGTCTGCCATAATGTAGCCACTCCTTACCATCCACAGTCTATTGGGCAAGTTGAAGTGTCCAACAGATAGATCAAGCAAATTCTAGCTAAGACTGTGAATGCGAATAGAACCGATTGGTCAAGAAAGCTTGATGATGCTCTATGGGCCTATCGCACCGCACTTAGAAGATAAAGAAGTATCACGATCAAAAGATCGATAAGCGAGAATTTGTGATGGGTGATCTAGTGCTTCTATTCAATTCTAGGTTGCGCTTGTTTCTTGTTTTGCTCAAGTCCAAGTGGACCGGGCCATTCATAGTCACTCAAGTGTTCCCAAATGGAGTGGTTGACCTCGAGAACAATGAGGGAACATGGTTCAAGGTAAACGGGCAAAGGATCAAGGTCTACATGGGAAAAGATGAGAATGTGTAATAGGTTGTGAGGCCTACTATCTTGATGAAGTCTGAGTAATCAAGAGGCCTGTGTCATGCCGCGACGTTAAATCATGTGTTGCTTAGGAGGCAACCCAAGATGTACATTCTCGCCAACTATAGGTTTTTCTTCTCGATTGAAGAGTTTTCATTGTTTACTGATCTTCTGTAGTTCTTTAGATTATGATTTTATTTTTGCTTTAATGTTGGCTAGATATATAATAGGGTCAGTGTCTAAAAAGTTTCTAGAAAATGTAAAAAGAAATGCCTAACAATTGGTACATGTGTAGGGATGAAAAGCAAAATCTTCAAAAAAATGTCTGTTGTAGAGGTCTACGGACCCCATCAACGGTCTGTGGGTCCATCCACGGACCGTGAATGGTGTCCGTAGATCCCCAGGTAAGCTCTCAGAATTTTCTAAGTACTGAGTGACCTACGGACCCGCCCCACAGTCCGTCAGTCGAGCCACGACCCATAGACGGGGTTTTATGGGTCTAAAGTTGGGGATTGGTCGACCCAACCCGAACCTCTTTCTAATAAACTCTTCATTTTAAAATTCTTCCCCCACTTCCCATATTCCTTCCTAATCATTTCTAGCCCCTCCAAATCCCTTTACTACCTCATTATATCCCCAAATCACTCCCATATCCCTTAATTGTCATCAACACTACCATATTTCCATTCCTCTCTCTCCCAAAATCTATTCACTACCATTTTTCATCCCCAAGAAGAGTTCAAGGTCCGGGTTCGGTGTCACAAAGGTCTAAGGTGTTTTAGCATCACACAATCACCCACTTCATTGATTGTAAGGTAAATGACTTCAACTTAACTCTGAATTATGATATTCATTGTTCAATTTATGAAGTCATGAAGTGGATTTTAACCTTGGGTTGTTTATGTATGAAATTGCATGTTGAACTGAAGTTAGAAACAACCTTTGAATGTGATTATGTTGTCTTTGTAATAAAATAACTCATAAACAAATAGTCTAAATAAAAGTTTCTACTTAGGATTCCTAGTTTTGTATGCAATACATGTTAAATAATGAGTAATCGGAGCCCTAAGGATGACAAACTATCATAAATTGTGTTGAAATGCATGATTAGACTTAAGTTAAATGTTTGAAATTGTTGAAAAATGGTTTAAAAATGAGGCATGTCTGATACCTAGCATGGACTTGACCCACGAGACCCCGTATACGGACCGTAGGTCAACCTACGGACCGTAGATCAGGTTTGTGGGTCTGTTGCACATAGAAATTCCACTAAATGTGGAACCACGAAGGTGGACTAAGGTCTGTAGGTCAACCTATAAACCCTTCTGCACCTTCGTTGTTCCCATCAGAGCCCAATTTTTAGAACATCTGACTTATGGAGAGGACTCACGGACCGTAGGTCTACCTATGGACCATAGGTGACTAATGAAGCTACTGTCAGAAAATTTGTTTGGTTGTTGTTTTGGTTTAATCTTTGTTATAAAAAATTTTTGAGTGTGTTATTGGTTTATTTTGGTACTAATTATGCCTCCACAGGTACCATGGCTCCCAAGAAAGCTCCAACTTTCTCACCAAGGGGAAATTCCAAATCAGTTGCACCAAGTAATCGGCTGATTGATAAAGATACTAATATGGAAACTGATCCAACATATGTTATATGTGCCACAAAGACATCCCCGACAACACCCCGTACTATCCGAAATCAATCCAAGCGGGTGGCTCCCGACGTAGTAACTTCCTCCCAAGTTAATAAGGAAGATACACTGATTGGATCAACGAATAGTTCTACTTCCAGCTCTGAGTCCGCCTCTGCTTTCAGTTCTTCTTCCGACTTCACATTCGATTCTAGTTCATATGGGAGGACGACCTCTTCTAATGAGGCTACTAGTGTGAGAGACATGCCCGTACCACCTAATACCAAACCCGCTCCAGTTGTTGAGGAGCCAAACCAGTGGTGTGTAAGTGGTCAGTGGTAGATTTACAAGGATGCAAGGATGAGCATTGAGAAGCAGAAGATGGCGCGTATACTCATTGATGAGCACCAGGTTCTGACAAGTAGCCTGCGCACTACGCCTACCATTCATGAGTTTTTCCAGAGACACAGTTGTGAGTGGATGACCCATATCCCAGGTCATACAATGAGGTGATCGTGAGGGAGTTGTATGCCTCCTATGTATCCACTCTCCGAGGTTCCATTAACAAATAGGCCAAGCCCACCACACACAATCCGCTAAAATTTACTCTAGTTCGGGGTTCTGAATTGATATTTTGGAGGCTACTATCCATCAATTCCTATACGGATTGGGCCATACTCTAGCTATCAACACAAGTGATTTTGATTATTGTTGGTATATAGTGAGAAGTGGGGCATTCTAGCAGAATGTGGAGCAGAGGGAGATTTTATTGTGTTGGTTGGCCTATCACCTTGCCACAAACGATGAGCGCACCGAGTGGGTTAGTACCCCAAGTCTAGGTATCAGGAAGGCCCCCTTGACTTTTGTGGCCAAATTCTTCTGGCTATTGGTATGCAACCGGGTGTCTCCTACGCATACAGACAATATTCTTACATGGGACCACATGGTTATGGTTGCCACATTGGTTTTAGGGTCGGAGATGGATTTTACATGCATGATTATTACGGAGATTCATAAGAGGGCCATCAAGGCCACCACCACTTAACCCTTTCTATGCCTTATCTTTCAGTTATGCAGGGATTCTGAAGTGCCGATCTAGTATTGTGATAAATTGATCTAGGCGACCAAGACCATGAACATAGGCCTGATTCGAGATGAGGCGAGTGTGGCGGCACCACACAAAGAGCTACAGGTTAAGGTACCTCCATTAGAAGCAGACTTAGTTGCCGATGGGAAGCAGGTGCAAGGTGATGAGCCTACCCCTCCAACAATCAATGAGGATGCTCCGGTCTCCCATTCTCCAGCTGCCAGTCAAGCCCTACCTCCTCCAGAGCCACCCCCTCTTCACGGTCACTTGTCGTGCCCTTAGCTCGAGTCTAGAAGTTGGAGGCCTAGATGGCCTGATTACTCCAACTTATTAGGACTTGGATGCATCAGGCGATTGATTGGTCTGCAACAAGGATGGAGCAGCGGATGGACCACAAGGTTCAGGCTGTTCACTAGCGTCTTGATGAATTTGAGAAGCGTGTCTTGGAGCGACCAACCCCCACCCTAGATGTCTCTGCCTTCCAGATAGAGTTGGCTTATCTTCGGGCTGATCTTGACACCCTCCAAGCTCCACCGGAGATTGAGCCCGAGTCGGCCCCCACAATACTGACTAATAATACGGTGTTTGATGCTCTATTCGAGGATGAAATGTTGCCTCTGCCTACTTCATGCCGTCATGCTGGGAAGCTCCCCTGTTTTAGTCAGGCTTTTGATGGTTCTGAGACCGAGAGAGCTAGTAAGAGGGAGCTCCAAGAGACTGAGGCGGCTCGGAGGGCTTCGATTGTTGATGAGGAGTTGCTATAGTAGAGGCTTAGGGAGAATTGTACTAGGGCCTCGAGCAGTGTGAGCACCAATGATGGTGCATTGAAAGTGGTTGATAGCACTACTGAGGGTGTTGTGATTGTTGATGTAGGCACTACCAATGGTGGCCCAAGTGTTGATCCAGCGGGCTCCGAGAAATCGGACACACCCGTTTGTTGATAGATCTTCGGTGCTATGCACAACATGTTTGCTTCACCCATTCCTTTTTCTTTAATTTTTATGCATTGGGGAAAATCACACAATATTTTATTGGGGGTTGGGTAAATGGATTGTGAGTGATAGGGTGAAATCTGAGTAACCCAACTCATAATCCTCGCTTGGGGTATTCTTTCCTGTGTTTTTTTCCTCCAAAAGACTTTTTTAATTTATGCTGAACCGGCATGTGTTAGGATTGTATGTGTAGAAGCATGAGAAAGAATGAAGCATGATGGCATAATTAAGAATGAAAAATGATACCCGTCCAAAATTTGTGATATATTCTAAAATTTATAGGCTAAAATGAGTTGAATGTGTTGGCTCTGAGTATGACATGATAAAGAGCCAATTTGATCTCATGACTTAAGCTAAAACTTGAACTTGGTAATCTAATAATGAAACAAGGTGCCAAGAGTGTGTGAGGATAGTTGGATGTTCAAACAGTTTTGCACCGATCTAGAACTTGCCCTGTTGGTCCTGCTAAGATAATCTAGGATAGAAGTTGGGAAGTGATCAGAGGCCATTGTTCAAATTAATCCATTTAAGCCTAAAATGATATAACCAATTGGTAGCATTATTCCCTTTTGATCTAAATATTTGAGACTAAAATTGACCATTTCTTTTGATTCACCTAACCCACCTTCCCTTAAAATATTGTCTTGGCCCCGATCCCTCCTTGGACTTGTGCACCTTGACTGAGGCCAAAAGCCTAAGTTGAGAGTTGCTAAGTCAAAAGTGACCTTGACCTTGGCCCTGGTTCAACATTGGACATTGTGCACCTCAACTAATGCAAAATGCATAAGTTGAGGGTGGCTATGAAAGAGGAATCCAAATGAAAAAAGGGTATGAAAAGAGTTGTGTGATGAAAAGAGAAAAAGAAAAAGGATATGACTTTGTGCGAAAAGAAGTAAAAAGAAAAAGTGTTGAGAGAAACAAAAGAAAAATGAAGTGAAAGAAAAAGAATAAACTGCGAAATAAGAGTCATAAAATCAAAAGTCACATCCATGTTGCAAAGAGTAAAGGAAAGAAAGTGAAATGAAAAGATGCAAAAAATAGGTCAAGAAAGAGGTGAATAGCCAATGTAATGTCAAGGAGGGCTGAAAGTCACTAAAAGTACCCAAATTTGCCACACCTGCCCCTGAGCCTACGTTACAAGCTAAGAAAGTCTATAGTGGTCCTAGCAACTAGTTTGGAGTATCTAAGAAGTGAAAATAAGGGCAAGCCTATGGTATTGAGCACTAACTGTACTTGAAGTTACTTCAGAGCGTGAGTGTTGAACGAATTCTTGTACTCAAAATAATATTCATTGTGTGTAAAAGGGATTTTGTTTGAAGTAAAGGCACTAGTTACATTGTTGGAGAGTTGGTACCTTGGTGATAGTGAAACAATGATATTGTGTGT
The DNA here is from genome assembly GCA_037074985.1 of Solanum bulbocastanum. Classification (NCBI taxonomy): domain Eukaryota; kingdom Viridiplantae; phylum Streptophyta; class Magnoliopsida; order Solanales; family Solanaceae; genus Solanum; species Solanum bulbocastanum. The sequence continues at coordinate 20,278,947 of CM073605.1, read as the reverse complement.
CTATTGGTCGATCTTTGTCATATCTTGATCCGCATGAGTTAGCTGGTTGAGTCTAAGAGACAAGATTTGCACTAAAAAAAGGGAGTTGGGATAGAAAGCCATGTGATTGCTTATGCTTGAATGTCTGCTTTTAGAGAAGTGTCATTTAGAGTCTTAGTGCGTCGCTTAAGGACAAAAAACGAATTTAAGTTGAGGGTGTTGATATGTCGTGAGTTTATGGTATATTTAATACATTTCACTTAAAAGTTGTGTGTGTCTAGGGCTATTTTGTATTAGAACTAATGATTATTGTGCTATATTTGCAGGTAATAGACTTGGATGAGGTTGAGATAGACAACAACTAATTTCTACAGACTGAGCCATCTACAGAGGTAACCTACGGACCATAGGTCCAGTCACGCTCTGTAGGTTGGTGTCGTAGATAGAGCGTCAGGGAAGTCTTGACCAAGTGTGGAACCATGGAAGCCATTGACGGACTGTAGGTCGACCTACGGGCCGTCCTGCACGTCCGTCATTTGTATCAGAAAGTTTGAGTTCCAGTACCTAATGAAAAAGTCTAAGTATGGAGCATCGAGAGGGGACCCACATACCGTAGGTTGACCTACGGTCCATTCTACAGGTCCCTCATTTGCATTTGAAAGTTAAAGGCTCAAAGCTTCTGAGCCACGGAAGGGACCTAAGCATCGTACGTTGATCCACGGTCCGTAGGTGGGTCCCGTCAATCGAAGCCGCGTCCAGCAGTTTATTTCCTTATTTTGTTTTCTTTTTATTTGGGCCTATGTTTTCTATAAATAGGGTATGTAAACCTCTTTTTTGGGGTTAGACTTTCTTGTTAACTTTTAGTTCTTGGTGTGTTCGTGGGAATTAACTTGCAAACAATTGCAATTTGATTTCCTATTTTGGGTTTATAAAGAATCTTGCATTGAATTTCAATTGGAGATTATGGGTTTCTTCTATTCATCACGTAAGTTCATGAATTCTTCTCATAAAAAAATGAATTGTGTTTTCGCTATTATGGGTAACTAAATTCACAACTAGGTTTGTGGGAACTATGAGGGATTATAAAAGTATGAATAGTAATAAGTAGTTCTTGAATAGTATTATTGCATTCATTGACAATTCTTTCATTTAGAAGTCTTTTTAACGGTGTGCAATGTCATAACCCGCCTTGTTGCTACTTGCCGGACCAAGGAGGTAGTTAATATGAAAAGAATTATCAACATAGATTCAGTGTGATACTATCTAATAGTGTAATGTCAATTGGTGCGAGGGTGAAAACTAAGCCATACATTGATGTGATGTCTAATATAAGGTAAAGGTAAGGGTATGTAAATTATACACACATAGTTGGACCAAGGTGCGGCGTGAAATTATCTATTTGCCTGACCAAGGACTTAGAGATACATAACTTACCACTTCGCATATGATACACTTGGAAGGATTACTATTACTAAGACTATCGCGTTATGAGCTTATGGGGAGCACATATACCCTAGTTACTTTATCTCATTCATATCAACTAAAGTTCAAATCTTGCTCACGTGTACTCTAAAGTACAATTGGTTATCGGTTCCATAAACCACCACCACCCCCTTTTTACTTACTTGTCTCGAAAATAAGTTGACTAAACGAATATAATAGTAAGTTAAGTTTAAGTATAAACCATATTCCTCGTAGGAGCAACCCTAACCTCTAAGTTGGGTTCTTTACTTGATAACGATCTCTTATACTTCTTTAGGGAGGTGTAATTTGAGTGTATCATATGGTATCTAGATATACCATCAATGTTTATACAGTATGACTTCCAGAGTCATCATTGATCGTATTACAATATGATTTTGATATGTTTTTGAGAAAGAGTTTTCAAGTATGAGTTGAGTAAGAGTATAAGGGGACAAAGTATTCCCAAACGTATCAGTTTTTAAATTGATAAAAGAGAAACTTTGATTTCTAAATGAGTTATGAGTTCGAAAGATATTTTAAGAGCAGTTACCTCTTTTAAGAGGATAGTTTGAAAAATTATCCCAAAATAGAGGAAGAATTATATTTTTAAACATATGAGCATGAGGTATATATTATTGTGAGTAATATTGATCACTGATATAGGGATAAGTTCAGAAACCTCACATTCCTCATAAACCATGTATACCAACATAGGTACATGATCATACTTTTAGATGAATCCTAAGCTCCTTCAGGCAGAGCTTAGTGGATCTACTTAATTGAGGTGTTTCATATCCCGACAAGGTATAAGACGGTTCTAGTAGCGTGGACAAGACGTTGTATCATGAGTAGCTCATAGTGATGGTTGTCGGTTAGAGAATCTCCCAATAGAGTTAAAGTGTATTTTTATATATCACTTATTATGATGAGTTCAGAGATGAGACAGTACTTTATACAACTTTAAATGATTTAATTCTTTTATTTTAAGGACACTGTTATCTATTCCAGTCCATTTATTTAGTTATTTGTTATTCAGATATATTACATACTCGTACATTCAATGTATTGATGTCATTCAACCTGCATCTTGCAATGTTGTAGGTACAGGTTCTTACGATCCTCAACAAGAGCTGAGATCACTTCATTTGCTCGCCTGCTTTTGAGTAAGATCTCCTTGCTTTTGGAGTACTCCAGTTTTATGAGTTCTTAGTACTAGTTCTGTTAAGGAGTCATGGATATTGTCCCGACACTCATCTTTGTGTAGTAGAGGCTTCATAGGTAGACAATTTTGGGATACTCAATATATTCAGCAATGTTTTGAGATTTAGTAGGTTGTTTTTAAAAGTTTCTTTTAATTTGATGCTTATGTATGCTTAAGTTAGTCTTCCTCTTGTAGTCAGCCATGATGAGGGTTTGCTTGGGGACCATCAATGGTTCTTGAGTGCTAGCCACGTCCAAGTTGTAGGTTTAGGTCATGATAGTTGTAAAGACATCAATAAAATCTAGTGAAAATTGTGAAGTGCTTATATGGGCAGAAATTTTAGTGTCAACACCATCCAAGATCTATGTGGTGCAGACAACGTGTCAATTATCTAAGTGATGATGAAGAAGATGCTTCTAAGTGATTTAAGGGATTTTGTTATCCCTCTCAAGCTGAGGAGTCTGAGGTGCAACATTTATCCCTTGTAGAAAACATATGATGAAGTTGAGACTGCAAAAGGAAGTGTTGATCTTTCTTTAGATATAGGGATTTCTACTATGATCGACTCAAAAACATTTGAGTATGCAGATCTAGATTTTAGCAATTTTTACAAGACATGGACGAGTCCTACTTTAAGGTTGGGCAAGTATGCGTTGTTTATGATATCCTGGATGCCATGCCTAGAATCTATGCAGTCATTAGGAAAACTTTGTCTCCTACATTTAAATTGGTCATAACATTGTTTGATCCAAAACTGCTGAATAAAGATTAAACCAAGTGGCTATCTGATCATTTTCCAGCTTCTTGCCCTAGGTTCAAACTAGGAAACTCAGAAGACATTAAAGATCATCCTATGTTCTGACATTTGGTATGATAGATAACTGAAAACATCTATGATAAAATAAAGATATTTCCAACAGAAGGAGAAACTTGGCCCTCTTTAAAGATTGGGATATGAATTGGTGACCTCATCTTGGGAGCAATAAAAATTTCAACTACGAGTTTGTTGAGATCTTGTCAGACTATGTTGTTGCAATTGAAGTGCATGTTGCATACTTGGATAAAGAAAAAGGCATTACTTGTGTTTTGCATCTAGTAGGAGATCCATTTTTAGTTCTAGCGAAGGATATGTTTGGATTCTCTCATAGAATTCCTTCTATGAAGATGACAAGGATGGAGTGGAATGATGTTCCTGAAAGATCCTTTAAATTAGACCCTACCTAAATTCTCTTTTCTCATTTATGAATTCTAACATCACAACATATCCTTTGCAGGAACTAGAAATGGATCTCCTGCTCAATCGAAAAGACAAGTATAGCCTTTTGTTGTATCCAAGTATGCAATATGACCACAAATAGCATCAATATGGTCTAGCAAGACCTCAACAAACTCATAGTTGAACTTTTTATTATTCCTAAGATTAGGACACTAGTTCATATCCCAATCTTTAAAAAGGGCCCAAGTTTCTCCTTCCGATGGAAATATCTTTATTACACAGTAGTTGTTTCCATTCATTGCACATACCAAATGTGAGAACATAGGATGATCTTCAGTGTCTTCTAAGTTCCTTAGTCCACACCTAGCACAAGAAACTGGAAAGCCCTTAGATAGTCATTTGGTTTCGTCTTCATTTAGCGGCTCTAGCTCTAATCATGTTATGTGTAATTTAAATTTAGGAGACAAAATCTTCCTGATGATTGCATAGAATCTAGGCATGGCATCCAAGGTATCATAGGAAGCCAATACTAACCCTACCTTAAAGATGTACTCATCCTTTTCCTTGTCAATATCGCTAAAATCTAGATTTGCATATTCAAATGTTTTCTACTTAACCATAGCAGAAGGTCCTACATCTGAAGGAAAATGAACACTTCCTTATGGAGTCTTAGCTTCATGCAATATGTTTTGCAACCTCTCTTCAAAGGATAAATGTTGCACCTCAAACTCCTTAGTAGGAGAGATATATCCAAACTCCATAAATCTCTTATAAATATCTTCTTCTTCATCACTTAGATAATTGAAACATTGTCTACGACACTGATTTTAGTAGTTTCTCTCAATGTCTTAATGAGTAGGACCCAGGAGGATTAGCAGTTTCTCTCAATTCTTTAGAAATTTTATTTGATTTAATTTGATGAGTAGGAATCATGAAGATAAATTGTAAACTTTAATTGATTCTATTTGATGAGTAGGTGTCGGAAGGATAAATTTCAAATTTCAGTTCTTGGGATATTTTTTGAAGGAGTTAATTTGATGAGCTAATAGAGTAAAATTGGAATTATTTAATTTAATTTAATGATAGGAGTCAACATATTTGATTTTGAATTTTAGTTTTAGTGATATTTTCTCAAGTATTTAATTCGATGAGTACGAGTTGGTTACATCCCTACTTTATTCAAATAGGACGAAACATCATGGTAACTCAAAATATAATATAATTCATTCAATTAATTAAATTTTAAAAGCAATTTCATAATAAAAAAGTTTAAAAAGAGTTGCCACCTAATTTTAGTAAATAAATAGGAAACCAATTAATTAATTACAAAAGAAAATATCTACAAAACCAATAGATTCAAGGTAAGGGTTCAAGTATTTTCGAAGAGAAGATATTAGGCATCCTTCGAAATACAAAAACTGTGGGTCTCAGCTGAATTCATTTTTTTTATATTGAGGAGGAGATAATAAATGAAAGTAATAACAATTTAAAAATAAAACCCATGTTATTAACATGGGAGGCATTGGAAATCGACGGTTATTTCTTCATCGGCCAATGTTAACTTGTAATGTAAGAAAAATATAAATGCACACATGTTAAAATAATGAAAAATCCATGGTGGCAACCATATCTAAAAGACAAAATGATAATTTATATGTTAAATGTTAAATAAAATAAATGCAATGTGACAATAATCAACAATGATATTCAGAGTTTGAAATAAAAATCAAAATAAAGTTAATCAAATATAAAATGAATCAACCAATAATAAAAAGAAATTTAAACAATGAAATAGATGAATTATATTCCAATAATTATAAAAATGTGAACAAAGCAACATGAAAAATTTACAGTTAAAGCATTACTGAATCAGCGAAAACAAAAATAACAATAATTTAATATGCTGTAAATTAGCAACAACAATAACTTAATAACTAAAAACGAATCAATAAACAATGAAATCAATGAAAACCCAAAAATAATAATAAGTGGAAATACGTTTAGGTAGAATTAAAAATAATAAAGAAGCTGAAAAATAAACCCAAATAGATATAAAAATACAAAATTAAAAGGGCTACCGAAGTGTTGCTTTTTTTTTCAAGCAGATCTAAAAGTGAAAGCCTTGTCGGAGTTACTAGTTTATTCTTGGATCTTGTGGTGTGCTCCAATAGTCGGAGTTGTGTTCGCCATTAATTGCTTCATTTTGCAAACTCGAATCTCACTGCTTGCCAGAGTTAAAGGCTCATTGGTTCATGGGAAAAAAGAGAAACATGAAGGGTGGGGGGGGGGGGGGGGGGGTTGTTTGGTGAATGAAATTGGAAGAAAGTTTGTTGATAGGTGGAGCAGTGTGTTGAGTGGTGGTTGTTTGGCGATGGAAAAGATGGGATGTTTGGTTGTTTGCTGGTTTTTTCAATGACGTGAGAGAGGTGGTTTGGGGGTTGTTAATCGTAGTTTTAGTTGTTGTCACCAGAATTTCATATACCTTGCCAGGGTATAAAAATCCTCAAATAAATTGATTCACTAAGCTCTGCTAAAAATCAATAAGGAATGATATAAAAAGTAGGACCCTTTCTACCCACCATGGTTTATGGGGGCGTTGTTAGAACTCTCCCCCATATAGGTGCTCAATACTACTCCCAAAATATAACTTCGCCCATCTCTCGATATTTAGATGTAGTTTAGAGTAGTTAGAATTAATAGGGGGTAAAGGTTCACTTTAAAAGGACTTAGACGGAGCAAATGATGGAAAAGGGTGAGGGCTGGTGACCCTGGCGCACTGCTGGCTCGAGGCGCTAGGCCCTGAACTTCAGAGACTAGTTTCTTGTGCACTGCTGGTGCACCACCCTAGACCTTCAGGCCCATCGAGGACGCGCTGCCTCAAACCTTCTGTTGCATCACCGGCCCGCCGCCTCAGATCTTTTAGCGCATCAGGGGCAGGCCGCCCCAGCCTCTCTCCAGAACTTCCCAATGAATTTTTCTTCTCATTAATTCATCTAGAATAAATTTCTTTTCTCAAGTTTTCCTTAGATTCAATCAACCAATACAAGTACATGAGAATCTACTTAAAAACACGTTTCAATCTCATATGTTTATTTCAAAAACTGATCAAACCCATCCTAATTCAAGAACAAAAGCAATACTTCAAGAATACTTATCAAGAACTTAAATTCATCAATCTTCATAGGTGAATTTGAAAATGTGAATTATGATTGGCGTGTGGGTAGACGAACCCAACACTATGAAAACTTATATACCTCAATTTGGCTAAATGAATCCTCGATTCGTAAGAAACTTTGACCGTTCTTCCTTTTCTCCTCTTTTCAGCTTCTTGAACTCCTCTCAAAACCCTAAGTGTAAATTAGGATTGTAAAACTGACCCAAATCAGATCAGACCCCAAAATATTTACTAAATTCGTTTTAATTTGATGGGGTAAGGAAAAGATCAAAATACCCCTCACTAATTCAGGTAACTTTACTTAACTGGACATGCTGACTTTAAAATGACATATCTCCCTCATACGAGCTCAAAATTTAGCAAATTCGGTGCCGTTGGAAAGAGGATTCAAAGAAATTTTATTTGATATCTATTGGTTATCTAAATCATGATGTACTGAAAGTTATGGTTATTTGAAGTTTACCCAAAATTCAAAATAGTTCTTTCTAAAGTTAGTTCTTTCAAATACCGAGGTGTTAGAGGAAATTTGTACGAGGAGTTGGTGGCTCATATCCTAAATTTATTTTTGCTCCATTCTGCAATGCCAGAGATTTTGAAGTCGACTTTGAACTTCAAGAGATGTTGGAGATCCTTTGAAGTTGACCATCAAACTTTTGATGGTACTTGTTGAAAATTTTGAGGTCATTCTCAAAAATTATATCGTAGTAAGATCTCTTGACAAATCTTGAAATGGTCTCTAATTATCTATCCCAATAAATTCTATCCTAATTTTTATCAAGAGAATAAAATAAAATCACACTAGGTATATGACTGAGCCGTCATGGCGCCTACATATTTTGTAAATACAGAAATCAGGCCAAATGTAGTTTCAATCCTTTAGATGATTAATACTGCAAAGAATCTGAGAGAAGGACATCAGTAGAAAATGAACAATATGAACATGATGAAATAGAAAAATAATATTTATTGTGATATTCAAAGCCTAAAGAAAAAAGAAATGTCCCATGTTTTAGACGAACGACCCATTAATGTAAAATAAGTGTGTCGCACTAACGAGATAAGCCTAATGTTACATTTTACAATGGACTACCAAAAAAAGGAAATGAAAATTATTATTTTTAAAGGAAAGAATCTAAAAAAAATGCTTCGAAAAAGATTAAGAAGTGGCACTTGCTGACCTCTTTGTTTTTTAAGAATAAAGAATGTGAAAAGATAGTCTAGTCTTGACTACAATTGGTACTAGCAATTAGGATCGCATGTAAATCTCTTTCCTTTTTTTTTCTCTTTTTCTAACTAAGATTGAACTCAAGGTAATACCTATAGTTTCAAGTGGTACTTCAAACATACTTAAGTATCAACAAGATTTGTTCATCTTGCTTCAAACAAAGGTTTTGAATTGTACCAATTCTCATGTTCCTATTGAAGTCTCAGCTTCATGCCCTTTGTTATGAAAGCTCTCTTCAAAGGAAAACTATTGCACCATAGACTCCTTAGTAGGAGAGGGATATTGAAACCCCTTAAATCATTAGACACATTTTCTTCTTCATCACTTAGATAATTGAAACGTTGTCTTCTACACCGTCGGTATTCCTCATTGAGACACTGAAAATCCTGCCTATGCAAATAAGCACTTGCTTCACGATTTTCACTTGATTTTATTGATGTCTTCTTTTTATTTCTCATCATATCTTCAACAATAATGGAATCTTATTTGGTGCAATCCATGACTAGTCTAGAATGAAAAGTGCTGTATTATTCACCATAAATCAAACACCAAACCATCAGATAAAAGAACCCCACAAACAAAAAAAACACATAAAAGATTACTCTTTGATTGATCGAAACAAACAAGAATTTGACTTTTATTTCTTTACAAAAAAAAATAAAAATAGAGAGTTGATGAAGAAACTTACAAAAGTTGATAACTTGTGTTGTTTGAGAATACAAATGAGAGAGGATTGGAGGCAAAGGCATAGTGAAGAAACTTGTGTATATAGGAAAATTATTAAGATTATGGTAATACATTATGTCTTCAATAAAAAATGAGTAGTTTCTCTCATTCTTTACAATATATTATTCGATGAGTAGAAGTCAAACGGACGAATTTCAAATTTAAGTGTTTTGTGATATTTTCTTAAGTATTTAATTTAATGAGTAGGAGCTATGAGAGTAAAATTAAAATTTAATTTAATTTATTTTGATGAGTTGGAGTTAAGAGGGTAAATTTTAAATTTTAGTTCTCGTCATTTCTTAAGCATTTTAATTTGATGAATAGGAGATAGGAGAGAAAATTTGAGATTTAATTTAATTTAATATAATGTGTAGGAGTCAAGAGGGTAATTTTTTAATTGTAGTTTTAGTGATATTTTCTCAAGAATTTATGTTGATGAGTAGAAGTCAAGATCTAAGAGGGTAGATTTTGAATTTTAATTCGTGTGATAATATATTCTCAATGATTTAATGTAGAAAGCTTGTTTTATCTATATTTTTTTACAAATAATATTACTCTTAAATATGAGTTAACAATATATATTAATGATAATACATAAATATTTAAATAATTCAATAATCAATAACTTTTAAAATTTATGAAATTTTCACATGCAAAAGATAAAAAAAAATGAATATTTCAATTGATTAAATATTGAAGGTGCTTACTAGAATATTATAACGATTATTATAACAATTTATTGATAATTCAAAAACTAAAAACAAATATATTATTTAAATTTCATATAAAGTTATTGAAAACATTTTAATTCGTTTTTGAAAAGTTATTTAAATTTACCTTTGGATTTTTGGAAGGTAAATTTTAAAAAAATAAGCAAGAACAAATTTTGCATTATTAATATTATGATTTTTATTTAAAACTACTTCATTAGAAAATTCTAAAGTAATAAAATTATAAATAAAAAGAAGATGAAGTTGGAAACAACATTAAGGAGGGCGAGAGATATGATTTTTCCAATTGTTATGCTCCTTCTCATTAGGTTCACAATAATTTTTTCGAACAAATCTCCATTGATCATAAATATTTTGTAGTCACTAATATCACTCGATCAAGTGTAGTAATTTTGAAACGTTTTTCTGTCAAATAACCCTATCTAACCAATTAATCTATTCAATTAGATTATGTTAAAAATGGTTATCTCTAACCTCCACATTTAAATTTCAGTCATTAATATCTTAATGCTTCGAAGTGATGTTGCTCAACTAAAACCTAATCTCAGAGTCTCTTGAGAATAACAACTTATATAACAACATCAATAAGTGGGGGCCTTCAATTAACTGCTATCAATGCACAATTATACTTATACTCAAACTATTTGTAGCTTATATGCTTGTGAATCATCACTCAAGTTTCTAATCTTCTTTCACCTGATTAATCAATGATATAATACACAAATATGTCTTTTAACATCGTCTGATCAACCCATATTTGTGCCCTATAACTTTGAGTGTGCAAAAGTACACACTTGTAATGATCGGCTTCATCGTTATAGAAAAACCAATGGGGAAAAGTTTTGGGTTGGAAAAATTTTTCGTAGTAACTTAAATTTCCCAACCTAGTCCAGATTTGGACGAAATCAAAGTCATTAAGATGTAGGGAAATATGGTAACAATTGGGTGATTTATTTATAATTCTGATTACATGAGGGGATACATGGCTTGTTAAGGAATTCACCCAACTATACGGAATTGAATTTGGGCGAGTAGAACTCCCATAATCGATCTTAGCGTGAAGGGGATTTTCTGAGTGTCATTGGTTAGAGGTGTGTTGTGAAATGGGAGTCTTGAAATTATTAAAATTGCTCATTGTTTTGTGCAAGCCGCTTTGGAGCTAGCTTTGGTCGCTCTAGCGGTGCCGCTGAAGCGAGGTGAGGGTTGTTGTGGCGAGGTAGACGCGACTTAAGTCGTAAATAAACCCCAAAAAAAAATTTATTTTGCACATTTTGACTTAGAGATCTAGGAGACGACCCCATACAAGCTCTTGACCTTTTTCACCACGTGAGGCTAAAGTTAAGGTTTTAATTCACCGAATCCATTTTTCGATCTGTAGAACATAATGTAATGGGTCATTATCGATGGGAGAGGGTTTGGGTCTAGAATTTATGGTGAAAACAGCCCTATTTTGGATACTTGAAATCATGGGTATGATCTAGGGTTGTTATAATTGTTAGTAATACAGGTAATTAGTGATTGTTTATTGATTCCCATGTTATTATGATTGTTTGTAGACCAAGAACAAGCGGAACGAATCCATAAAGGCAAGGATGAAGATTCTTAGGGTTTCAAGTTTGTTTCGAGGTAGGTGATGGTTGTGATTCTATGATTGTGTGATGTATGTTTGTTCTTGCTTCATTATGATACTTGTATGTATATGAATGTCGCAATATTGAACATACTTGTTGTAAATGAGATAGAGAAATGATGAATGCCATGAATCATGAGAATATACTTGTGATTGTGATTGTGGTGTGTTTAATGGATCGATTGCCACATTCTGGCATAACTAACTTCGATCGGTTGCCATATTTCGACATAACTATGGGATCACTTACCACATTCTGGCATAACTAACTTGTATCAGTTGCCACATTCCGGCATGACAATGGGATCGGTTGCCACGTTCCGACATAATTCTTGGATCGGGTACCATGTTTTGGTATGCTATTTGTTTGGGTTTAGATTCCATGAGAGGACCAATGATTTGATATAATTGTCTATCTTGATAAATGTGAAGATGTACCTTATTCGTACATGTTTATAATATTGTATTTGTTCGATATATGCAAGTGAATATATTGTTGTAATGGCTTATGTATGTTGCACTTTGTGGGATAGCCGCGTGATCCTACCAGTACACTATGGTTGTGTACTGATACTGTACTTGCTCTTTCTATGTTGAGTACAGGACATCTTCAAGCTACTATTGACAGACCTCATCACTAATAGTCTTCGAATTCAAGGGTGAGATAGTTCTTCCGAGCTGCCATAAGTTCTTTTTCTGTCTATGTCCATATTCCGGACTTAGACTTGTTCTAGTTAGTATTAGTTCATTAGTTTGGAGTTGCATCCCTTCTTGTTTAGACTTGTTGAACTTTAAATGTTTTAGTACATTGACTTTCAGGTTCTAGATTATTTCTTCTGCATTGTTTAGTTCGTTGTTAGACTTTTGTTGGAGTTTATGGGAACTCCCTATTTCTCTCATTAGTATTTAACTTGTTTTCGTAATTTAAATGCTTTAGCTTTTGGTTTAGTTGATTGGTTTGGGTTGTAGTAGTGGTTCACCCATTGGAGAGTTAGTGTGGGTGCCAATCACGACGGTCTGGGTTGTGACAACACTTAAACTTGTATAAAGTTGAACAAGTAGATACACATGATTCATACAGGACAAAATATACGTAGGGCACCACGCAGGACACAATTTTTCATGTCACATATGACGCATGTATCTATTTGTTCAACTTTATATAAGTTCAAGTGTCTACTTGTGCACACCCAAAATTGAAGAACATAATTGTGGGTTGAGGCAAATTTAAATGGCGTAGTTATATATTATATGTTAATCAATTGCATATCAAAGATTTAGTTGATGTATAAACCCCAAATGATAATATAGTAGAATTGCAAAGATATAGTATGATAATTGAGCCAAATACCATACCATAGGCCCATTCTACAAAAGATTTGGCGATTGTGTATTTATTATTACAATAAGAAGGGGCTGATTTGAGCATATTTAACACATTTCACTTATACACGTTCAGAAATACATGTAATAATATGAGTTTGTCAACATAAATCTTGAAATCATAATATAGTCTGTCATATCACCTACTAAAATATGAATTTTTATGATGATTGAATGATTATGTGATATTTTACGTTACCTACTAAGCTGTCAAATTTTCAAAGAAATACAAAGCATCAACAAAACAAAGAAATTTGAATCAAACAAGGAGAAATTTGAGGAAAGTATAGCAAAGCAATGGGAAACCAGTAGACTTCAATAAAATGTGTCACGACCTAACCCACTGGGCCGTGCGGACAGCTACTCTAACACCTAAGTAGAAGAACCCTAGATTTTTAAATGTATAACATGCAGAAAATTAAGAAAACTTGAGATGAAAGGAAATTCATGGAATTTTTATAAAGTAAAGAGTTGTTAAACGATTCGAGTTAACTCATAGAATAATTAACTCCCCCAAGGATCTAGTCTACATAGGTACAGGAGCTTCTAATATTACATGGTATAAACATAAAACCAAATGAAGCAACTCCCACCACATGGAAGGAAAAATAGGAGCTGTTGGAGATTGTCTTCATCTTCACCTATGAAACATCCCTTCAACCAGACTATGCCAAAAAGGAATAGCAAAAGGAATAGCAATAAAAACCATACGTACTGGTAGGCATCATTGGGCAACCCGATACCCAAAGCATAATATAAATAAATCGACTAGAAGGAAACAAGCAATAAGACCATTTACCTCTCCACGTTTATCCTCCTGCCTTTACCATTCCTGAATACTTTAAAATATACCAGTACACTTGATTCTAACCCCTTACTCGCTCAGTTCTCGATCATAGTTGATCCATTCTACCTCATAGAAAAGTCCCTAAATGTAACACCTACAATTCTGGAAAAATACTCATGACTTATCCTTGCTTCTTCTTCATCACAACTCAGCCCTAGACCACATAGTATATTCTATCAAGGCTCGCTAACCGTTTCAATGTGAATCCCCTTTTCAAGGTAGGACCTAACTACTTAACAATTACGACATGAACACCACCCCACTTCTCAACTTTTAAGAACATGGACAACCGCTCTAATGTAACACATAGTACACCTAGACACTCGGTCCCTACTTACCATACCACATCCCGATTGGGCCTGACCATTCACAATTCATTCAGTAAACAGATGTATAAAGAGTAAACATGACACAACAATCACACATATATAGAATACATAATTCAATTATCATTTAGGAGCACTATACTAATTCCCAATATCCATGACAGGTAGATATAAACATATTAGTGACCAATAGTTCTCTCATGGAACCAACACCTAAACTGTTAGTGTGTCAAAACGCGACACCCAATCTAATATGTATGTGTTAGACGTGGCCCGATCCAATATATGTGTCGGAACGTGACACCAGATCCAATGTATGTGTCGAAACATGATACCCGATCTAATTAGCACAACCACAATCATAATCATACCCAAAATGAAAATTTTACATACTCATACAATAAGCAATATGTTCATGGCCTGCAATTATACATATTTAGTCATTTCATCGAGTTCGATTCATAATCCTCTATTCACATACAGATACATGCATATAATGAAGCACTTAACCAGCATATACCACATAAAAAGGAAAATGAACCATTACCTACCCCTTATTCATAGGACGAGGCTTTCTTCTATGGTACCCATATTATTTAACAAACTAGGAATATATGTAAAACCATCCCTTTTTCGATGCCTAATGGCTTGAGAATGAATTATACCATCAATTAACAGTATACTACACTGTGAGCACAAATTTACGATTGCTCAATAAATAAATCTAGCCTACCTAGGTGCCACGCAACCGTAAAGGGAATGGATTATAGCTCTAATCCTTGCTTTTGACGATAAAATGGTGAATTTTACTAGGAATATGTAAACTATCGACAACCTTGCACTAGAAATCTCTTCCTCCTTCCTTCCCAATCCTGGACCAGCATTTTGAGGTTTTCTGGGCTGATCCTCGCCTTTTTTTGTTATTTTGGAAAAAAGATAAAATAATACTTCTCATCATTTAAGTTCTGCCCGACCATCCTGCTCTGGTGCTCTTTATTCCGTTAGAGCACCGCTGCCTTAGCGGCATCATCCCTACTCTGGCAGGATGATAGGCTTAGTTCTCCTAATGTTTTGCCTTTCCTAAATAATGACGGTTCGGGTCATTACAATAGATACCAATTTAACCCTCATTCATACCCGAACGACTAGCAAAGGGATAAACATGGGCTCTTTTGGAGTACTTATAGACTAACTAATCGGCCCATTACGGAACCACGAAAGATAGTGGTTTTCGAGTTTTAAGTATGAAGGGTGTCTTTACTGAAGGAACCAGCTAGGGAAATAAGGCAACACATGGAGAAAAAGGCATCGAATTGAATAGCCTGGCTCCGCCAGAGTGGCACGGTTTCCACTGAGGTGGGAGTGTTGTGGTGGGGGATCAAAAACAATAAGAAGGGGGAAAGGGGAATTGTTTCCCCATTTCCTCATTTTCACTCATAAAACTCCCAAAACTCTCTCAATTGCTTCGCTCTAAATGTCAATCTTAAGGTAATGTTCTTTCTCCTTACTCTATTTAATTCAATACTTACTTAACAATGATTGCAGGACACTAAATATTTGGTTAGAAAGGCCTTGTGGTAGTTTTCAAAGATGTGAAAATTGGTTTCTTGATTTGCTAGAAAACATAGTGTGGGCACATCCCATACGTTCACAATGCCTCCAAAACATTATGAGCGTAAGGATTTTATGAAAATATAGTCAAATCGGTACCGAAATGGGTGGGGGAAGCTGAATAGTTTCTTGGTGTTAAACTCAAATTCAGGCACTATTTTAGGTTGTATTGCTAGAATATTTTCATATTTAGGTACTAGGGTACTTAAGATACTCTGATCTAATGAAAAATCTATTAAAAACAAGTTTTTGGGGCAAAGGGGAGACATGATCATGCCTAAAGTTCATCCTAGATTAAGGCTCCTCTGGCGACCTTCATCCCTCTGTGGCGGGATTAGTGGGACAGTTTCCCCCTAGCCACTTAAAATAGAAACTTTTATTTTTCTTTAGCAAGGATTGATAATCCCATGGAGTCCTAACGTGTACATTTCATAAATTTTGTAATCTTGTATACTATGGCTTGAATTAACGAGGAAAATATGCCTTTCATCTAGTTTCCCGATGCTACAAGTCGGGAGAGACACCATGATAACTAGAACACTAAGTTCTGTTGTGAAAGAGCTTTCTACTTGTTGGGCCTAGCGGAGAGAGCGCCCGCTTTTCATGCGCGACTGATGTAGTTTGGTTTGGGTCCACTAACAGAGGCTCCCCCCGCCGCACGTCCAGGTTGGGTAAGGGAGTTCACGACATTCTCCCTACCGCTAAATGGGACAATCCTTACCCTACCATCTGTATCCAAGGAGTTGACATCCCCCTGAGAACTTAGTTAATCAACGAGTTGCTCAAGGTTCCAGAGGTCCCTAATGTAGAGTACTAGGCCAAGCTACAAGAGATGGATTTGTGATGGTTGAAGGATACACTAGTTGAGGCTACCCATCGAGACTGGGTTTACTAGGCTACTACTGAGGGCATCACCAGTACTCACTTGTCACCGAATACCAAAAGGTGGTTGCACTTGATTTCTAGGAGGATCCGTCCGTCAAACAACTGTACCAACATAACCTTTCCTCGGGCATCGGTAGAGGCTTGTGCTATGCAGGGAATTGGGCTGAACGTAGGTGAACATATCATTTCTTTGTGTAAGATGTTCTACCGGGGCAACAAAAAAGCATTCCTCCTGCCTGGACTAGTGACAACGATGTGCAAGCGAGCGGTGGTGCTCTCTTGGACACCAATGAGGTTTTTCCTATAGATCCCCATCTTTCATCCCATTTTGATCGATTAGGCATCCAACATCGGGAGTATGAGAAGAAAGCCTGATGGGTCGCTAGAAATCAAGCAGCTTCTGAGGCAGATGATGAAAGAGAGAAAGATAAAGATGTCAACGACACTTTTACTATTGAGTCTCAGCTCCCACTATCAGGTGCTCATGTGGAGGAGGACTTGGCAGCCATCTGAAGGAGATTTGAAAGCTCCTATGTTAGTGCCTCGACACCAGTTCCACCCTCAACATCCCTTGAGATTGAGATGATCTGCCACCATCTCTGATATGAGAGGAAGAAGGGTCTAAAGAGGGATTGTTTGTTGGGTCTGATGTGGAAGGTCATTTTCTCTTGCGTTTCCCCAGAGGGAGCTTCCCCGACCTTAGCTGGGAGACTTTCGGTAGTTCACTTGGTTATGCGAGGCATGGTCGGGTGAGAAAGCCTCGGAGGACCTAGACTCTGGCAATGATACCTCCCGTTCCCAATGAAACTAATTTGGTTTTTCCCTCTTCAACATCAATAGACAATATTTTGTTTTTCCTTTTTGATATTCCTTACATTTTTGTAAGCACATGGATGCTTGTTTTTGCTGTTTTCATAGCTAATATTTAAATGATAGGTCGTTATAACTTACTATTTTATTGCTGAGTGTTGATTTAATTACAGGGATTAGCCTCTGCACAATTTAGAGTTCATTGAAAAAATAGGGGAAAAACAAAGGAGGCGGAGTTGAGATTCTATCTCGCCATATCCCGCTCTGGCAGGAGACTTCTTGCTCTAGTGGTCTCGCCCTAGCAAGAATGATCCCACCTTAGCGGCTCCGACAGAACAAGTTCCTAGGACCACAATTTCCTGGGGTTCTTCCCGTTTCTAGAGTTTTTCATTAACTCCTAGGGCCATGACTAAGCCTTCAAGATTATCCTCTTTGCTAGGATAGTCATTGTCCACCCCAGTCAACCCAACAGTACACACTCTGAAATCCCTTCCCACTAATCCAACACAACAAGCATGCACATCTTAAGAATATGCTTATCACTCACATGGTTTATAATCTGTTGCAACACAAGTCAAAAATTCATTTACGAAACACATTGTAGTTTATCTCTAGACCTTTGCATCTAACCCAGTGATGACTCTCTTTTCAACAACAAGTTTACTAAACTCAATAAATCTAGATAGGCAACACTGTGCACATAATCACAATATTACATCCAAGTAAATACACTTTACACACTAATAGTTATTCAGACAATAATATGCACACATTCACAGTTTCAAGCTATATCACACAAAAAAGTAAAAATTATTAATTAGTTCGTTTCATGGATGACCATTAGTTGATCATCCATGTATTTATACAACCTCTAAGGCTAGATACCAATTGGAACATTCTCGGTTCAAATTTACCTTTCTTGTATCCCTTCAGCGGTGACTACGGTGGTGTCATAACCCTAGGGTACCCCCTAGATGTAACACGGCGTACTGGACCCTGAAGGGGTCTCATAAAAGCCTTTAGCATATCATGATATAAGATAAATATAAATGATGTGGAATTTAAAACTTTTTACAATCAAAGTCTTTTTGTAAAATCAAATGGAAGTCTAGACATTGTCTCGTTGGCTATTTAATACAATCGAGTATCAATAAGGGTTACAACCCTTTACAACATAGACTCATAAGAAAATGTAAGAAAGACACTAGTATTGAACAACTTCTGTCCTCGAACTATGAGGACTCATTAAAAGCATGGAGAGAATCAATCCAAGATTTGAACACTAGAAGAAGCACACCTCAACGACTGGGCCCTACACTTTTAGAAAAATGTAGATATATGGATTAGTACAAAAATTTACCAAGTATGATTGCCATGCATAAAAATCCTTAAAACATGCTAAAAGGGACATTTTAGTTGAAACCATGCCATATGCAAATTTTGAACATCATCTTTGAAATAATTAGGGAACGTAACTCATAAGACAAGTCATGTACAATTCATAATAGCATAGAGGATATCAACATAGTCACAAGCATATCTTCCAACATCGACATAATGCAAACATCAATCATCATAAGACATAGTTCACATACATAATTAAATACCAAGATTATCTCAACATAATAGAACCATCAAATAAGTAACCTTAATTTATACTTGTGCAATGCATAGATAAGATCCATAATCCCATCTACACAAAGTACCACTTTTAGGCCACACTTCTCATATTTCTCATGCTTTGATCTCATCCATAGTTAATACTCATAGACAAGGAAACATTCATGTTCATAGCTTATAACAATAAAAAACCCACTCTTAGCAACAATCCATACCATATATTCATAAATTCATATATCTTCATAGCATAAAAAAACCACAGCATACCCTTTTCAAAGCCTACTGTTGCAATGCATTAATGAAGTCCCATACCTCCACTCACACTAAGTAAAGCTCCTTGAGAAGTCATATTTATAGCTCATGTTCATGTTCATAATTCATGTAAAGCCTGCATTAACTCATAAATCATCATATCATAAAAGAAACATACCACGACCACTCTCAAAGCCTACTTGTGCAATGCATGAGTGATGTCCCATACCCAAACTGATACTTAGTAGAACCTCTTGAGGAACCATAGTACATAACTCATGTTCTTGCTCATAGTTCATTTTCTTGTTCATGGAGGGAAATAGCCTTAACTGACATAGACCGTGTCAGCTACATGGAATCCGGTATACTGCCCCACACCGAAAAGAGATGTCCTACTTGCCTAAGGTAGAACTAAATTTTATTAGCTTAGGTGGATCCACTAGTTAAAGACCGATGTGTGCACGTAGCTTTGGGATAGGGAGGTTGCTACTAGAAACCTGAACTAACTGAGGTAAAAGGTTTCCATCTCATGAGAATATTGTTTTGGGAACCCGGACTGACTGGTGTAAAAGGAACCCATTGGGAAGTAGAACTAACTGGTATAAAAGCTTCCTTCACATATTCATATCCACTCGATGCTAGGCATAATTCCCTTTTAAGTTCATGTTAAGTCTTAACCTAAGTTCATGTTTATGGAAGAATGACTTGATGCTCAATCCAACATAATATCATGAAATAGCTCATAGATTCAATAGGTGAGAATAACCTTTCAACCTTAGAATCATTAATATGTGAGTAAATATTTCACATCATGTCCATAGTGTGTTTTTGAGAATAGCCTTTCAATCAACACAGTAAGATTATCATGGTCATGGACATTTCATTCATAGACATGTATAAGGGTGTTTGTGAGCCTAGCCTTGCAACAACACCATAGTTACATCACATCATAATCACCTTCATGCATGGAGTGTGTATGAGATTGTCCTTTCAGTGACACTACCATAATATCATCATCATAGACACTTCTCTTTCAAACTGCTTATAAAGCATGCACATAATATCACAATCATGCATAATTCTCATATCTTGCATTCAAGTATCATAGATCACATCATCTCACCACATCTATCAGTCATTACATTATACATGGATATAATCACAATTCAAGTAGTTCAATTACTACATGCACATTCTCATGTAATCATATTATAGGTTATGTGGGTCAATTCCTTCCACAATAATTCCATTTACAAGTTAGCATACATAATAGCTTCCATCTTAAAGCCTTAACATCCTTAGCTTATTCATATTAGCTTCTACTCTTAAAGCCCTAGAAGTCATCTTCATGCTACAAGCCTTACTCTCATGAAATGCCTCATATGATCATGTATACTTGATTCTCAAGGAAATCTAAACACATGCTTCATTTTTAACTAATTATAGTCATATAGCATCATATAAACTCAATCTCATTACCACTCAACCATGATCCATCATATAAGCCCTAATATAATCAATTCATGTCTAGAAGCTTACTTTTAAGCAATTCATATCTAGGTTCTCTGATCTCAAGCTATTCATAAAGAAATTCATCAATCTTAGAAGGTCACATCTAAGCCCTCAATGCCCTCTTTCATGGCATAGTTCTAACTATATCAATTTCACCTTAGAATCTTATTTTAATCAACAATACATGCATAATCATACTAAAATCATGTAATTATACCATAAACAATTATTCATCACTTAATTGGACCAATATATAACAATACCCACACTTTCAAATCCAAATTGGGAGAATTAGGGATTTCATGGGTTCTTGGGGGAATTCATCATAAATCAACAATAATTCATCAATTCAATCATAATCCATCATAAATCAACCATTGGAAACGTTTTAGAAAGGAACCTATTACTTAAAGTGAAACCCTAACTTTTTTGGGGTAAACATTAGTTTTGAAATTGAACTTTGAAGGAGCTCTATAGGTTAAGGATACCCATAGATGATAAGCTACCATACCTCTGGCTCTTCAAAGAATTTGAGTAGAGAAGACAACCTCCTTCAACCCTAGACCTCACCTTCTTCTTTTTCTTCTATGGAGTTTTAGAGAGAGAAATATTGTGAAGGGGATGAACTTTAGGGTCTATTGTGGGTTTTTGAATTAATAACTTAGTTAGGGTAGTTAATAAATTAAAATAGTTTATATATGTATATAAAGTCGATATAAAATGACCCCCACTTAAAACAAACCAAAAAGGAATTTAACCAAAAGACCCTCACGCACCACC
The DNA here is from genome assembly GCA_037074985.1 of Solanum bulbocastanum. Taxonomy (NCBI): domain Eukaryota; kingdom Viridiplantae; phylum Streptophyta; class Magnoliopsida; order Solanales; family Solanaceae; genus Solanum; species Solanum bulbocastanum. Next base: position 20,257,574 of record CM073605.1, on the reverse strand, counting down.
ACAGGGCTCACGAGCCGTGGTTAAGACCATGAGCCGCAGTCCTACACATGGTTCTCCACAATGCTAAATCATTTCCACGAGCCTTCCCATGAGCCGTGGTCAAGAACACTAGTTGTGAAGTGGCTCGTGGTCTTTAGGTAGTATCTTGGCCTCAAGGACATGCCTCCCACAAGTCTAAGGGAATTTCACGAGACCTCCCACGATCCGTGGTCAAGGCCACTTGTCGTGAATATGGTCGTGAACTTTGGGGCAGTTTCTATCCAAGGTTAGGGCAGCCTTGGCCTTTGGCTTAGGCTTTGCCCCTTTTCCTTGGACTTGCCCTTGCAAGCCCCCATTAAACCATACATGGTCTTCTACACTATCGGGTGTAATACCTGCCTAGACGTTTGACCCCTAAACCCCTCATTCTAAGTACAAAAAGTCTTATCTATGACCTTAACTCTCATATCAAACTCTAGAACCCCAATTTGAGGTTCTAGTTTAGTCTACTAGTTTCTGGGGTATTACAGGCTTCCAATTCCCTTTGTTTAGATACCAATTGGAGTCAACTCCTACCATGAGCGGCAAGTCACATGGATGGAGAGAAGAAATGAAATGACTTCCTAGAATACTTCATAGCTTCCTAAAGATTAGATGTAGACGTCAGCACACCAACACGTCTATTATATGTTTCCTCTTGTATGGGAGACCGACAACCTAGGCTCTTAAACTAATTTTTCACGACCTAACCTGACGGGCCCTGCGGGCACCTACTCTACACCTAAGTAGGAGAACCCTCGATTCACAAACATTTAAACATGCGAAAATTAATAAAACTAGAGATAGAAGGAAATGCATGGAATTTTAATAAACTAAAGAGTTGTTAAACAATTTGAGTTAACTCGTAGAGTAATTAAATCCCCCAGCCATCTAGTCTAAACAGGTACAAGAGCTTCTAAGATTACATGGTATAAACAAAATTACAAATGATGCAGCTCCCACCACAAGGAAGGAAAAATATAAGCTGTTGGAGATTGTCTTCATCTTCACCTATGAAACATCATTGACCCTGCAACCAAACTATGCCAGAAAGGCATAGCAATAGTAGAATCAATACAAACCACACGTACTAATAGGCATCATCGATCAACATTGTACCCACTGTATAATATAAAGAAATCGACTAGTAGGAAATATGCAATACGACTGTTCACCCCTCCACCTTTATCCTCATTCCTTTACCATTTCCAAATACTTTAAAATATACTAGTACACTTCACTCTAACCCCTTACTCGCTCTGTTCTCTATCATTGCATGTCCCTTCTACCTCATAGAAGAGTCCTTGAAAATAACCAAAACAATTCCGGCTAACCACTCAAGACTTAGCCTTGCTTCTCCTTCATCACAACTCAGCCCTAGAACACATAGTATATTATATCAAGGATCACTAACCGTTTCAATGTGAATCCCCATTCCTCAACTTTTAAGAACACAGACACCCTCTCTGAAATAACACATAGTACACCTGGACCCTTGGTCCCCACATACCATACCATATCCCGACTGGGCCTAAACAATCATAGTTCATTTAGTAATGAGATATATGATAAGTAAACACAACACAGTAATAACACATATACAAAATGTATAATTCAATTATTATTCAGGAGCATCATACTAATTCCCAATATCCATGACAGGTAGATCTAAATATAGTAGTCACCAATGGTTCTCTCATTAAACCAACACCCAAACTATTAGTGTGTCGTAACGTGACACCCGATCTAATATATATGTGTTGGACAGGACGCCAAATCCAATATATGTGTCGAAACATGACACCTGATCCAATTTATATGTCGAAATGTTATACCTAATGCAATGTATATGTCAGAACATGACACTGGATCCAATGTATGTGTCAGAGCGTGACACTCGATCCAGTCAGCAGAACTAAAATAATAATCAAACCCATAATGAAGAGTCCATATAGTCATACAATCAGCAACATGTTCTTGACATGTAATTATGCTATTAAGTTCGATTCATAATCCTTTATTCATATATACACATACATACAATGAATCACTTAAATGGTATATAACATATAAACAGGAAATCGATGGATTACCTACCCCTACTTCACAGGACGAAGCTTCGATCAATGGTACCCATCTTATTTAACACACTAGGAGTATATGTACAACCGTCCTTTTTTTGGCGTCGAATGTCCTAACCATGAATTCTACCATAAATTAATAATATACTATGCAACGATCACAAATTTATGACTACTCAATAAATAAACCTAGCCTACCTGGGTACCATGCAGCTGCAGAGGGATTGTAGCTCCAATCCTGGCTTCTGGACAACGGGATAGTGGATTTGGCAGAGAATTCGCAAGATATCGACAATATTGTGATAGAAATATCTTCCTCCATCCTTCCTAAGGCTAAAGCAGCCTTTTGAGTGTTTCTGGGGTGATCCTCGCCTCATTTTGGTATTTTGGGTAAAAAGGAGAAAATCAGATTTCGTATCATTTAAGTTCTACCCTGACCATCTCGCTCTGGAGCTTCCTGTCTCGCTAGAGCACCGCCGCCCTAGAGGCATCATCCCCACTCTGGCGGGATGATATGCCAAGTTCTCCCAACCTTTTGCATTTCCTAAATAATGATTGTTCGGGTCTTTACAATATTCCTAAACTTGCCAATGACTTTCATGCTCCTATAGAACAATATTGAGATAGGAGAAAGTTTTGATAATTAATTCAATATATGTTGTAAATTTCATACAACAATCTTTCATTTTACCTTATAAATTGTAGAAAATAATAGTATTATTCACATGACTACTATTTTTGTTTGAAATAATATAGCTACAATTTCTAGATGATATTTTAATCATGCTTTAAACTTATGTTACATGTATAACTCAAAATTTCTTAATTGTTTTTTTATCATCTTAATCCAACTCTTAGTTTACTGATGCACTCCATACAGTAAGTATGCAATCAGGATGATATTTACCTCAATTATCTCACCAACTCTAAATAATAGAAGGACCATTTAATTCGATCAAAAGTTCTTTTCTCAAACCATTTTTAGTGTCAACTTCGTTTTCTTCCTTCTGGAAACATTGATCTAATAAACTTCTTGAACAAGAATAATATTGTTAGAAGTAAGATGGGCTTTCATGACACTAGTCTTGAATAGACCAATTAAATCTTTTTGAAAGGGATCAATACAATTGAAATGATTTTTATAATAACTTTATGAATAGTATTACACAAGTCAAATAAGTATAAAATTGCTACCATTCTTAAATTTAGGGATAAGACATAAATAATATTTCTTAGTCCTAAAAGGATAGTTTGAGTAAACTTGCTAAGATTCTTAACATATTTAGTTTATTAAAGATGGTCACTGACCTATCTATTTTTTGAATATCTATAAAATTTACCATTTTCATGAGCATTGTTGCAATTTTCGATGATCACAAATCCATCAAATTTGTCAATCTTATTATCTAATGGAAACTCGCCATGAGTCACACAAAAAAAGTATCACATTCTCCCTTTCTCCGTCAGCATTCTCATGAAAATCTAAAAATGACCATTGTATATCTTGTTTGTTTGATAATGCAAATGAAAGAGGATTGGAAGCAAAGCGTGAGTGAAAAAATTTGTATATATAGAAAAATTATCAAGATCATGGTATTAGATTATGTCTTGATGAGTAGGTTATGACTCTAAGATTTTGACTTATTTAGGGCTTCATTTTCATAGTTTATGTGTCCTCAAATGCCTAATTTGTGCTCTAAACTAATGTTAAAGTGTTATTATGAAGCAATGAAGGCTAAGGAGCAAGGAAAGGACTTTACCGAGCAAAAAGGAGCAAACAAGCTGAAGAAGTTGAAGAAAGCCAATCTTGTTGATCGCCAAGACCACTCGGCGGTTTGCCGAGTGGCTCTTTAGCTTTTCCAAAGTTCCAGCGTACCGACCGTGAGGAAGAATCTACATGGACACAGAAAGGGGCAGTCGGTGGATCACTGACCTACTCGGCGACATCCACCTTGATAGTCTAAAGTCACAGAACCCTTGAGAATTGAGAGCCAAGGCAAACCGGCGATGGACTAGAGCAAAGGGTGGATCACCGACCTTGTTGGCGAGCCCAATTTACTTAGCCTAATGGCCTTGAAGGCCAAATATTGGAAAACTATAAATTGAATTTTTAAAAGAAGAAGAGGAGTTCGGATTCCAAAAGTTTTTAGAATTTTAGTTCTCTCTGAGTTTTTGAGTTACCATTGTTAAATTTGAAGCCTGTGTGACTTGAATGAGGAATTACAAGTGCGTTTTTGATTTAATTTGATTTGAATAATTACCCAACTTATGGCTTATATAGTTGGTAACTATTTCTCTCTTTTTATGATGTGTAACTGAAACCCCAATTCTTGGGTTGTAATCATGTGATTATTGACTTAATTAGCTTATGGGTATTGTTCTTTACTATTTTAAATGATTATTTGAAGTGAGTTTAATCGATAGTTGTGTATTAATCTATGAATTGTAGTTTCAAATGCAATTCTAACTTAGAATTTTAGGCTTGCTTGAGAAAGAGGTTTTAGAACCAAAGTTTTCGATAAATGATTGTAGTTATTGAGTTGATGTTAATTCAGCTCAAAAGAGTGAATCCTAAACCCAATTCTACCTATCTAGCTCGAGAGATTAGATAAATTAAGGCTTCGGATAGTTTATGTTGTTAAGCTTGTTGACGCTCAAGAGAACTCGCTTGAATCGTAATAGTGGTTCGAGAGAAAGCTATTGCATATATAGTCTAGCCTACCTACTGATATTTAGCAATTATATTTAGTAAACTTCAATTACCCATATAGAAAAATTAGTCTTTAATCTATCACATCCTGAGAATCCCTCTTTACCTTGTTGATTTCCCTTGTTTTCGTATTTTGTTTTAATTGCTAATTGACAAACCTAACCCCCCATATAACATTTGTTGTCACCCAATTAAATTATCTAATTTAATTCGATAATTTCTATTCCATTAACCCAGTATATCATAATCGTAACTTCATAATTGAATTCAAACTCGTACCGCTCCCTGTGGGTTCGACCCCAACTCTTTGTTGGATTTTAGACTAGATAACGATCGTTTGCACCTATAATTTGATGAAGTGTAATTGAGCGTTTATCAGTAGGATCTAGAGAGGATTAGTAGCTTCTCGCATTATTTACAATATTCTATTTTATGTTATTTAATAAGTAAGATTCATGAGGATAAGTTTAAGCTTTATTTGATTTAATTTGATGTTTAGGAGTCAAAAGGATAAATTTCAAATTTAAGTTCTTGTGATATTTTATTAAGAATATAATTTAATGAGGTAAGGGAGTAAATTAGTAACTTAATTTAATTTAATTTAACGAGTAGGAATCAAGAGGGTAGATTTTAAATTTTAGTTTTAGAGATATTTTCTCAAGTATTTAATTTGATGAGTAGGAGTCAGGACCTAAGAGGGTAAATTTTGAATTATAGCTCTTGTGATATTATTTGAAGCATTTAATTTGATAAGTAGGATTCAAGAGGGTAATTTTAGAATTTAATTTAATTTAATTTGATGAGTAGAAGCCACGAGTGTGAATTTGACATTTAATTTAATTTAATTTGATTAGTAGGGACCAGGTAAATTTAAAATTTTAATTATTGTGATATTTTCTTAATCATTTCATATTGAAAGTATGTTACATATCGACTATTTTTAGAAATTACATTATTCTTAAATATGGATTATCAATACAAATTTAATATAGTACATAAAAAATAAAATGATTTAATAATTAATAGCTTTTAAAACTTGTGAAATCTCATATGCAAAATATCACAAATGATTATTTAATTTAATGAAAAATTGAAGGCGCTTAATAAAATATTATAAGAATTAATATCAACAAGGAGAAAACTACAATTCTACAAACATAAGGTAGAAACTTAAAGAAATGAAAAAAAAAAAAATTCACCAAAGGTGATGTTGTTCATATATCATAACTAAATTATGCTACTGACATATATATATATATATATATATATATATATATATATATAACAAAGAATTGGTCACGCTAAATATTTGACCTACACTCAAACCTCTATTTAACGATCATTAATTATAACAACAAAGTACCTGTTTTTTGTTGTTGTAAAATTACATCTCTATGATAGTCATACTCAAATATTAATTAAGTAATAATTTTTTGTAAAAGATAGATTGCATATAAAGATAAAATATTGAAATATTTATGGTAATCCTTCTCAGTGTCATGCACATACAACATTTCAAGTATGAATATTTAAGAGAAAAATTATAGTTAAATGGTGTCCATCATTTATGTTCATAACCTCAAGAGGAAAGGCTATTGGTGACATTTTTAGTATTAATATTTTTTAAAAAATTTTGTTGGTTAGATTTGCTTACAAAATTGAGTGAAGTAAAAGTACTACTAAAGAAGTGTCACTTTCTCCCCAAATTTAAACTTTGAATGTATTTTGAAATGTTTCAATGATATCTGGTCATTTTAATCTTAAAATACAAGTAACTCTATGACAATTTGTATTAATTACTTAAAGGCATTTGTCCTATGTTCTTTAAATTATAATTATTTACTAAAAAGATTTAATTTAGTAATATTAATTCTCTTTTACAGCATTATATACTATATATTCAACCCACGTGCCGTGAAACTAGTTGTGCTAAAAAGACAAAAATGAATATTAATAAAAGTAACAGATAAAATGAATATTAACTAATGTAATGAATGAAATGACTGGCATGTAAGAAATACAATTTAACCAAAAATAATGACTTAATCAATCCGAAAAAATATATGAGCATATTAAGCCAATTTTGACAAAAAAATTTAATCAAAATTAATTGATAAAAATCCTAAAATTTTGTGAAATAAGGATAAGTATCGATAAAATTTATTTAAAATTATATTTAAAAAATGTATTTTGAACTATTGAATGAATAAAACTTATAAGTTATTAATTTTGAAAATGATAGGCCAAAAATGTCAACAATTGTCTCTTTCGTTGGATATGATTGATGAAAGAAATCATAGACAAACAAAATTGACAAATCCAATTTTGGTCAAACACATGACCTTCATATAAAAGTGTGGTTTGAATATGATGGAAATTGCTCCTCAATTTGCTATTAAAAGGTTTCACAATGTGTTGCATCCTTGTCGACATAGTCCACACCTGTGGCTTAATTGAGATGCATCCTTTTTGATGTTCTTGAAAAGCCAAGATAAAATTCAATAGTAGAGCATAATTTAAAGAAAAGGGTAACATCCCTTTCAATACTTTCTACCATCTTCTTTGCATGTTTTTATGGATACACTATAATCTTGATTACTCAAAGTCATTCTTGCTTCAAAATCCATGCATGTTAACAACCATCGTCTGATTGTTGAAGTGTGGTGTGAGTTTATTGAAAAGACAAACATATCTATCGATAGAATATAAGTGTGGTGATAAAATGATTGTCAGTCCATTTGATATGACAAATGTGAATCCATTGATAGAATATTTGGCAAACTAAAAGCATGTATGTCAGTAGGTTGCATGAGAATCCATCGATAGGATATTTGGTACTATAATTGTTTGTCCATTGATAGGAAAAATGAGAAGGATTGATCGGTAGGATATTTTTGGACAAAATAAATGCATGTCAATCAGTGGGACATTTGAGAATCCATCGATAGGATATTTGTTGATCCATTAGTAGGATATAAAGACATGTCCATCCTTAGGGCGAATGAAGATGATCCATCGGTAAGATATAAATATATGTCTATCAGTAGGATGAATGAAAATGACCCATCAATAGGATATGAATGTATGACCATTAGTAGGACGACTGAAGATGGTAAATTAGTAGGATATAAATACATGTCCATCTGTATGAAGAATGAAGAGAATTCATCGTTAGGATATGAATGTATGTCCATCGGTAGGACCAATGAAGATGATTTATCGGTAGGATCTTTAGGCTAAATGCATGTCCACCGGTAGGACATATGATAATTCATCGACAGGATATATGTGAACACTGCCACTTCCGATAATGTAATATGAAAATCCTTCAACCTCTGGCTCATCTGACTTCAATATGGATTAGATAAGGTGCACATCCTTCACCTCCGAATAAATGCAGGTTAAAAATTATCTTTATACATCAGTCTCCTCCAACTTCAACATAAAATACATAGGGTGCACATCCTTCACCTCAGAATAGATGTGACTTAAAAGTATCTTTCAATGTCAGCTTCCTCTGACTTCAACGTGGAATAGATAGGGTTCACATCCTTCACTTCAGTATAGATGTGACTTAAAAATATATATTTTAATGTCAGCCTCCTCCAACTTATCTATTTAATAGATAGGGTGCAAATCATTCACCTTCAAATAGATGCGCTTTAAAAATATATCTTTCATTGTCAGCCTCCTCCAACATTAACATGGAATATATAGAGTGAATATCCTACACCTGTAAATAGATGTGAGTTAAAAATATCTTTGAATGTCAACCTCCTAAGACTTCAATGTGGAATAGGTAGGGTTCACATCCATCACCTTCAAATAGATTGTGACTTAACAATATCATTAAACGTTAGCCTCTTCCAACTTCAAAGGAATAAATAAGGTGCACATCCTTCACCTCCGAATTGATATGACTTAGGAATATTATTCAATGGTAGCCTCCTCTGACTAATAATGTAATAGTCCTCTTAGCAAATTAAAAATGTTATGGCCCTCTTTGCAAGTGAAAGAATGATGTCTATTGTAACGACACGGATGACTCGATGATTGTCCACTGTAACAAGGTAGTTGGCTTGATGACTATCCAACTGTAACGAGATGAATAACTCAGTATCTTGAAAGTGTCATCCGTTTGATGCTTTCATCTATTCATGAACTCGTAAAGGAATGATTAACAGACACAATATTGCTTTAGCTAGCAACTTGATCAAGAAATTTTAAGAGAAAGATTTATGAGAAAATGTGTACAGAATATCTTATCATTTTGGCTGGAGCAATCATCATTTTTCTTGTGAGCACTTTTTGATCGTTGTAACTCATATCTTGTAGGGAAATGTTATGCTCTATGCCTACACCCTTGACGTGATCGACACTCGAGAACCATTGTTGGCCCCAAGCAAACCCTTGGCCTTGTAAAACTTTCAGCAGAAGACTTACTTAATATAGAATAATCTTAAAAGATAAACTCAAATAATAAACTTAGAATATAATAGAATATTCAACTACCTAGAATAGGCAACTCAAGTCTAGAACATTAATATTTGAAAATTAAAAGACTCATGAACTACTATCTATCTATCTATGAAGCCTCTAATACTATGAGGGATTTTGGCACTAGACCCCCGATCATCCTAACAAACTGAAATAACTGAAGATAAATAAGGGATCCTCTGAAAGCAAGGAGGCTCATCAAACAACTCTAGAACTCAACTAAATCAACGATGCGCTGGTTGATGATCCTGGTTACCTGTATATGAATCATGAAAGATGCAAGTCATATGGCGTCCGTACATGGAATATACAAGCATACAAGGGGAAATCTAAAATATGATATAAGCTTGAATTGGAATTGAAGAAACAACTTACCTCAACTCAACTCAACTCAACCTCTGCTCAATCTCAACTCATTTAAAGATAAAACAATAACAATAATGTGATATAAAGAAAAGCTTTTAAAGTAGTAGACAACAACTCAATGTATTGGAAAATACAATATAACTCAAATTGTATGTAAAAATACAAAATAAACTCAGATTGTACAACATCTCGCGCACACTGCCATAACTGCTCAATACCTTGGCAAGGTATAGAACTCCTCAACTAAGTGGATCCACTAAGCTATGCTAAAAATCAATAAGGAATCATCTAAAAAGTATGACCCTTTCTACCCACGTTGGCTACATGGTTTATAGGGGTTGTGAGTTGTTTTCTCCCCCATATCGGTGCTTAATACTACTCCCGAAATATAACTTAGCTCATCAAAAATACATTTTTACTTCCTTAACATTGTGATTATTACTCAAAAGTTTTCTCTTAAAAGAGATAGTACTTAAAACTCCTCATGAACTCCTTTGGAAATCGATGTTTCCCCTCATTTTAACTGTAAAAACATTTACTCTTGGGAATACTAGTCCCCATTTATTAATTTTGAAAAATGAAACTAAACTCTACTCATCCTCAAACTCAAGTACTCAAGTCTTAAAACAAGTTTTAAAATATTGTACAAGACTTCTCAAAAGGACTCGAAAGAACTCTCACAACTTTACTCTTAACTCTACCTTGAATTGGAATTATGAATTCAAGGGTTATGATTCATGTTATCAATGATATCTCAATGTTTAGATGTAGTTTAGAGTATTTAGAATCAATAAGGAGTAAAGGTGCACTTTAAAAGGACTTAGACGGAGCAAACGATAGAAAAAGGGTGGGGGCAGGTGACCCTGGTGCACTGCTAGCTCGGGGAGCCAGCCCCTGAACTTTAGAGAATGGTTTCTGGCGCACCACCCAAACCTTCTAGCTCATCGAGGGCACGCTGCCTCAGACCTTCTGGCGCATCATGGGCCCGCCACCCTTAAAACATCTAGTGCATCAGTGGTGCGCCGCCCCAACCTCTCACAAAAACTTCCCAGCGAATTTTTCTTCTCATTTTCTTACCCTAATTCATCTAGAATCAATTTATTTTCTCAAGTTTTCCTTATATTCAATCACCTAATACAAGTATACGGGAATAAACTCAAAAACAGGCCTCAAACTCATACGTTTATCTCAAAAACTCATCAAACTCATACTAACTCAAGAACAAAAGCAATATTTCAAGAATACTTATCAAGAACTGAAATTCATTAATCTTCATGGGAGAATTTTAATATGTAAATCATGATGTATGTGTGGGTGGACGAACCCAACAATATGAAAACTTACATACCTTGATTTGGCAAAATAAATCCTCAATTCGCAAGAGGCCTTGAACATTCTTCCTTTTCTCCTTTTTTCCTCTTCATGAACTCCTCTCAAAACCCTAAGCATAAATTAGGATTGTAAAATTTACCCAAATCAGATTTGACCCCAAAAAATTTACTAAATTCATTTTAATCTGATGGGGTAAGGAAAAGATCAAAATACCCCTCACTAATTGAGGTAACTTTCCTTAACTGGACAGGTTGACTTCAAACGAACATATCTCCAGAAGACTAGGTCAAAATTAGCAAAATCGGTGGTGTTGGAAACAGGATTCAAAGAACTTTTATTTAATATCTTATGGGCCACCTAACTCATTATGTACGGAAAGTTACAGTCATTTGAAGTTGACCTAAATTTCAAAACTTCCGCACAACTTGAAAATTTTTTGACTTGGCTCTTTCCAAATCAGATCTTTCTAAATTTAGCTCTTTCAAATATCAAGGTGTTACAGGAAATTTGTATGAGGCGTTGGTGGCTCGTATACTAAATTTATTTTTTCTCCATTCAGCAATGTTGGAGATTTTGAAGTCAACTTTGAACTTCAAGTGATGGTGGAGATCATTTGAAGTTGACTATCGAACTTTTGACCGCGCTTGTTTGAATTTTTGAGGTCTTCCTCAAAAATTCTGGCCTAGTAAGATCTCCTGACAAATCTCCAAATAATCTCTAATTATCTGTCCAAATAAATTCTATCCCAATTTTTATCAAGAGGATAAACTAAAATCACACTAAGTATATGACCGAGCCGTCATGGCACCTACATATTTTGTTGATCCTAGAATTAGGAAAAATGTAGTTTCAATCCTTTAGATGATTAATACTGAAAAAAATCTGAGAGAAGATCATGATAGAAAATGTACAATATGAACATGATAAAATAGAAAAATGATGAGTAGAAGTCAAAAGGACTAATTTCAAATTTTAGTTTTTATAATATCTTCTTAAGTATTTAATTTAATGAGTACGAGCTATGGGAGTAAAATTTGAATTTTATTTAATTTACTTTGATGAGTCAAAGTTTAGAGGGTAATTTTTAAATTTTAGTTCTAGTAATTTCTTAAGCACTTTTGATGAGTAGGAACTAGGAGAGAAAATTTGGGATTTAAATTAATATAATGAGTAGGAGTCAAGAGGATAATTTTTTAATTTTAGTTTAAGTAATATTTCCTCAAGAATTTAGTTTGATGAGTACAGGATCTAGGAGGGTAAATATTGAATTTTATTTGATAAGAATGAGCAAAGAGGGTAATTTTTGAATTTTAATGAGCAGAGAAGGTAGATTTTGAATTACAGTTCTTGTGATGTATTCTTAAATATTTAATTTGATATGTAGGAGTCAAGAAGTAAAATTTTGAATTTAATTTGATGTGTAGAAGCCAGAAAAGTGAATTTTATATTTTATTTAATTATGTTGATGAGTAGAAATCACCTAGGTTTAAAATTTTAATTTTTATGATATTTTCTCAGTCATTTAATGTAGAAAGGACATTACATCTAGATTGTTTTAGAAAGAATATTACTATTAAATATGAATTAGCAATATATATTCAATATAATAGATTAATATTTAAATAATTCAATAATCAATAACTTTTAAAATTTAGGAAATTTTCACATGCAAAAGATTAAAAAAAAAATTCAATTAATTAAAAATTGACGGTGCTTAATAGAATATTATAAGGATTATTATCATAATTTATTGATATTTCAGAAGCTAAAACAAATATATTATTTCAATTTCATTTAAAGTAATTTAAAACATTTTAATTCGTTCTTGAAAAGTTATTTAAATTTACCTTTGGAGCTTTGGAATGTAAATTTTAAGAAAATTAGTAAGAACAAATTTTGAATTATTAATATTATGATTTTTATTTTAAGCTACTTAATTAGAAAATTAGCAAAAAAATTACTATTAAAAAGAGGATGAAGTTGGAAACAAGATTAAGGAGGGTGAGAGATATGATTTTTCCAATTGTTGTGTTCCTTCTCATTAGGTTCACTATAATTTTTCCAAACAAATCTTTATTGATCATAAATATTTTGTAGCCACTAATATAACTCAATCAAGTGTAGTAATTTTGATAAGTTTTTCTGTCAAATAACCCTATCTAACTAATTAATCTATTCAATTAGATCATGTTAAAACATTGCTATCTCTAACCTCCACTTTTAAATTTCATCATTAATATCTTAATGCTTCGAAGTGACGTTGCTCAACTAAAATCTAATCTCACAGTCTCTTAAGAATAACAAGCTATATAATGGCATCAACAAGCAGGGGCCTTCAATTTACTACTATCAATGCACAATTACACTTATACTTAAATTATTTTTTCCTTATATGCTTGAGAATCATAAGTCAAGTTTCTAATCTTCTTTAACCTAATATATCAATGACATAATATACCAATATGTCTTTTAACTTCGTTTGATCAACTTATATTTATGCCCTCTAACTTTGGGTGTGCATAAGTACATACTTAAACTTGTATAAACTTGAACAAGTAGATTCACATTATTTATACATGACATAATACACATTGGTCACCACGTAGGACACAAATTTTCATGCCAGATATGATGCATGTATCTATTTTTTCAACTTTATACAAGTTCAAGTGTTTACTTGTGCACACTTAAAATTGAAGAACATAAATGTGAGCTGAGGCAAAGTTAAAGGACATATTTATATATTATGCCTTAATTAAATGTATATCAAATATTTAGTAGATATGTTAACCCCAAATGATAATATAGTAGAATTGTGAAGTTATAGTATGATAATTGAGCCAAATACCATACCATAGGGCCATTCTACAAAATACTTGGAAATTGTGTATTTATTATTACAATAAGAAGTGGCTTATTTGAGCATATTTAACACGATTCACTTATACACATTTATAAATACTTGTTATAGCATAAGTTCGTGTCACGACCCAGACCGTCGTGATTGACACCCACACTAACTCTCCGATGGGAGACCCATTACTACAACCCAACTAAGAAAACTAACCCAAAATACTAAGCTTTAAAAGCTACGAAAGCAGGGTTAAATAACAAAATAATTAATACGGAGTTCCCATAAACTCTGAAAGTTCAACTAATGCTGAAATAAACCTTAGAACTTGAAAGTCATTGTACCAAAACATCTAAAGTTCAACAAGTCTAATAAAAAGGGGTACAACCACAACCACATAAGAAATAACTAAATAGTCTAAGTCCGGAAAGAATGCACTAAACAAAATGAAGGACGCCATGACAGCCTGAAAAAACTGGCTCCCCCTTGAAATCTGGTCTTGATCACTGATCTTCTAGTTGAGGTCTATCAATAGCCACCTAAAGATGCCTTATACTCAACAAAGAACGAGCAAGTGCAGTATTAGTGCACAACCACAATGTAGGAACTGACTGAAAGGGCTAATAAGAGAAGAGGCTCTAACTTTTTAAAGGTAAAGGAAAGGAAGCCCGCTGCGCCCCTTGATAAAGGAAGGCTCCTACAAATAGTCGACCAGGAGTTTTAGAAGTGAAGATCAATGTCCATCCCATTCAGCGAAGCAATCTTGGACCCTCTTGGCTATGCTGTATAGTTCAAGAAAGAGTCGTCTCATTTCCTTATTTCTTTATAATTCATTCACTTCAAGACTGGTTCTGAACGCCGCATAAGATCATCTTCAACCAACCTCCACAGTACTTTCAGTAGGATCACACAATCCTTCTAGTAAGCGAAACATGTTTAAGCAGTCACAACATAGTAAACATGACATGTAGAGAATATATACACACCTATACGGGTTATCATTTTAGGAGCAATGTACAATTCCAAATTCTCATTACAAGTAAATATGATAATTCAATGGTCCTCTCATGGAACCCATACCCAAACTCTTAATGTGCCGAAAAGTGACACCTAATCCCAATTAGTGTGTCGGAACGTGACACTCGATCCAATGTATGTGCCGGTACATGACACCGGATCCAATATATGTGTCGAAACATGACACCTGATTCAATATATAAGTTGGTACGTGACACCCGTTCCCATACACATACCACAATCGCATTCACAATATACATTCTCATTATCAAACAATCAGGTGTTGATTCATGGATTGCAATCATTGATTCATACTCATTTACATTAGGTTTGATCAATAGTGCTTCATTCATATACATACATGCATTACAATGGAGTGAATACCAACATACATCACACAAATATGAAATCAAACTATCCCCTACCTCGAAACCAAGCTTAAATCTTCCTAAGGATCTTGACCCTTCCCTTTCGAGATTTTTTCCGCTTGTTCGTGGTCTATAAATAATAATTTAATACAAGAATAAATAAACGAGCCCTAATTACCCAGATTACAATCAACTTTATAAACCCTAGGCCAAACCCAAGATCCCAATACCCAATTTAGGGTCTTTTCCACCATTAACTTCAAGTCAAAACCTTCCCCCAATAATAGCTACCCAAGAATCTAAGTTTTACGGATCGAAAAATGAATTAAGGGAGTAAAAACCTTACCTTTTGCACTAGAAGAGGTGGAAAACCGTCAAGAACTTACCCTGGGTCAATTCTTAGCTCTCAAGAGTGCAGAATAATGATGTTTTTAGGGTTTAATCCTGACTTAAGCCGTGATTGGGCTGCTACGGTAGCCCCCATCCTTCCACAAAAGCCCCGTACTGCTGGAATAAATTCAGCCCTGGTAGCTTGCACAGAGACAAAACGTCGAAATTAGAGTTCCAAACCCCTATTTCACAACACATCTTCAACCCATGACATTCAAAAACTACTCGTTCACGCTAAGATCAGTTTTGGGAGTTCTACTCATCCTAATTCAATTCTGTAAAGTCGTACGAGTTTCTTAACGTCTTAGTTATCTACTCATATTATAAAAATCATAATTAGACCTCTTCTTCATTACTAGATTTCCCTATACCTCACATGACTTATATTTCATTTAATTATGGACAAGGCTAGGAATTTCCAAGTTACTACTCAAAAGTTTTCTTGCCCTAATTCTTTCCCCATTGGCTTTTCCCTAACGATGTAATCAGGTCGTTACAATAGATACCAATTTACTTATCACTCATCCGCGAGTGATCAACTAGGAAAGACTGGCTACAGAAAGGGTAGAGTAGTACCTTAATCATTTAAAAACTTGGGATACTTGTCTTCCCTGTCGTTCTTGGTTTCCCAAGTTGCTTCCTCAACTAGACGATGCTTCCATTGAACTTTCATAGACCCTATCTCCTTGTTTGGTGATGAGTCCACAAATTGGACTCATTTAAGGCTATATTTTGATAGAATTAGTGTCCTCAAATGCATATTTTGTCTCAATATCTAATGAAAACCCTTAAGTTTCAGTATTTGGAGTTTGAGGGAAAGCATGGACACTACTTAGAAAAAAGGAACAAATGCAGTTAAAAGAAAGAAGAAATGAAGATCTGAGAATCGTCGAACCCATTCGGCGAGTCACCAAAAGGTCTTATCCTCGCCTTTTCTTCAAATATGCTGAGGCCTGAAGGAAAGGATCAAATCGACGGTGGAAAGGAGTAGTCGGATGAACTAGACCAAAGGGCGGATCTCCGAGTTGGTTGGCGATTTCGACTAACTTCGCCGAGTGATCCTTCACAGTACAGATTTTTGGAAACTATAAATACTTGTTAAGAATTATTATTCTAGTATAGAATTTTTAGCTTTGAACATTAAATTTTCACACTTTGCTTTTATTTTTGAGTTCTAAGTTTGGAGAGGTTGAAGAACTTGTAGGTTCAAAGGGTTTCAACTCCAAGATTTTGGACTTGGGTCTTATGGATTCTTCACTCTTGACTTGTTTTGAGACTTAAATCTTCATATCCATTTGAATTCAAACTCATATTGGTATAAATTTCTATCTCTTATACATGTCTAGCTAAAACCCCAATTCTTGGAGTGATTTTGTGAATATGAGTTAGATTATCTGTTGGGACTTTCTTGTTAATCGTTTATTTGTTGTTTAGATGTGATTTCATTTAGTAGTTGTGGTGGAACTTAATGAAATTGTAGTTGCAAATACGATTTCACCTTTGTGTTTTCGGCTTCCTTGAGAGATAGGTCATAAAACTAAGACTACTAAATTGATGACCGGTGGGATTGGGTTGAAGTTCAGCTCAAGAGAGTGAACCCTAGTCCTTCTCCCACACACTTAGCTCGAGAGAGTAAGTGGGCTAAGGCAGAGGATGTACTTAAAGTGACAACTTGGTGTTCGTGAGAAACTGGGTTGATTCGGGATAAGTTGCTTGAGAGAGAATTTACCCCCACTATAGTCTAGCCTAGTCACAAATATTCAACGAATTTACAATGAAAAGCATGCACCCAATAGTCTAGTTTAGCCCGTATTCCTATCACATCCCAAGAATCCTTTCTCCATATTCATATGTCTCTTTATTTTTTTTGATTTTGCTTTTTACTTGTTTACAAATCCCCATTGATAATTGACACTCATGTCAAACCCTTTTATTTGTCATGTATTCATTCAATAAAGTCATTAGCTACGATTAGCTTTAGCACTTCCATGCTTAATGACTAATTTTTAGGAACCGCTCCCTTAGGACTTGACCCCAACCCTTGGTTGGGTTACGTTACTATTGTACGATTGTAAACACTTGCATTGGAAGTTGAGTCTTGATTAAGCAAACATCAAAATGGCACCACTGCTAGGGAGTTGTGTTATGTGAAAATTCTTGGTTAAGACAAACCGTGCTAATGATAGTCGTAGTTTACTAAATTTATGTATAGTTCTATTTTCTTTGTGTGGACGTTATAAAAAGTTAAATTGAAAATGGCTGATGGAGACTGTAGCAAAGTGGACCTCATGTTGGCCCCACTGGTGACTTAGCTGAACAATTTGGCCACCAAAATATCAGAGGTGGAAGTCTAGTGCAAAAGCCAAGGGAGGTACATACCTCCTCATGAGCGAAAAAACTCTACGAACAATGAGAGTAGATGTTTCGAGGATACTCTATACTCATTCTCCAAAAGGTCATTGAGCAAGATAGAGTGCTCGAAGACATGACGGAGGACATTGAAGTGTTAAATCAGATGGTTGGCTCTCACTCTAGATCTATTCAGCTGCTTGAGAACCTTGTGACTTATGAGTTGCCTCATCTCTACCCAACTAAGCAAGAGGGGTCACCTAGTGGTACTAAGGTCGACCCCAAAAATAGAATGTGAATGAGGACGTGGGTCGTGCCACAACATTAACTAAAGCGTTGTTTGGGAGGCAACCCAAAACCCTTTAAATGCTTTAGTTTGCTTTTATAAATAATGGTGTGTTAGTGGTGCAAGTTTAAATGCTGAAAGTGTTTGGAAACAATAGATCGGCGAGTAAACTAGTCAGTCGGCAAATCACTAAAGAGGTAGATGTGCCCTATTTGACCCGCCGTTTGGCTCAACACAAGTGCTAGAGCAACTGGGCGACTCGCCGACCTGCTCGGTGTTCCCGATAAAGACCGTCGTTTATACACTCACTTTTACTGAAGGTCTTGTAAAACTTGACGAGCCAAGTGACCAATCGGTGTGTCGCTAAGTTGATCGGCGAGTGCAACTAATGTCGCCAAATGGGTATGAACTGGACGGTTTATAATGGCCAAATGTCTTAGAATTTGAAATCCTTCAGTTTCCCTCGCTTTCAAACTTCATAAAATCAAACCAAGGTATTATCTTCAATATTTTTTATATTCCATTAGTATTATAGTTGTTGATTGGTGCTTGGAACTAACATTTCTTTGCCGCCTAGCTTTTCAATCCCGTTTTAATTGCATATAAGGATGGTTTTCGAATCCTGAGTTTACATTCAAAAATTTTGTACTTATTTACAATGAACGTATCATTTTGTTGTGTGTTGGGCCTCTCTGATAGAATTAGAATGCTTAAATGCCAATTTTAATTTGAAAATCTTGCCCGTATTTCTTTGATCATCAAATTCCCATAATTTTTGTGCTTTTAAATGAATGAAATTGTTTTGGGTGTGGTTGCGTGCTTTTTAGATTGATTGGGTGAAGTCTGAGTAGCCCATGTTTGTTCTAAATGATTAAAATTGCTCAATGATAGAGCGAGTAACACCACTCTTAAGAGAAAATATCGTCAAATTGCCAAATTTGGAAAAACCAGGAAATATCTGAGTATTTCGGAGTGATGGGTAGTATAGGTCTTGTTTGAATTCCATTAATGCATGCTTTGATTTTGTTGTAGGGGTTGCGGGGTTGAATTCAAGAAGGTGGATTGAAAATGGGCACGTTGGGAATTTCATCGAATGTCTTCATCTTGATTTTAATTTCATATTAAATTTGTGGTTTAAGACTTTCGGTGAGAAGCCTGAGGTCACCTAAAGCACTCGGCGGCTCGCTGAAAGTACTCTTGATAGCTCTTTATTTGCTCCGAAAACCCTTGTTGCACTGTAAATTTTGGTGGATAAACCTTTGCTCACCGAAAGTAGTCATCGATTCGCCAAAGGGCCTTCCTATCGACTTGCCATAATTTTTAAGCCAATGCCTTCGCTGAGCCTGACTTAGCTCGCCAAAGAGGTTCGACAACACGCCAAATAGATCAGCGAGTCTCTTTGCAATAGATTTTCTGTGCTTATGTTTGACTTTCTCCTAATTTGTTTCGATCTTTTGCAGATATGGTACTTACAAATCTAACCACGCAACCTCAGAAGAAATCAAAGGGCATAACCATAAACAAGGGGGGGGGGGTCAAATCCTCCAAAAAGGAAAGGAGAAGAACTCCCACGGGGAGATAAAGGCAAAAGGAAAAAGCACATTGATAGAAAATTAGTATCTATAGAAACCCAAGTGAAATTTTCTGAACCAGAAGATAAGGAACCTTTGACTCATCAAAGGAGTAGACGTAAGGCTAGATCTCAATCCTCCCGCAGCTACCACCCCTCCTGAAATAGATTCAGTGCCAGCTCAGGCACCTCCAGTGGCCCCTGTACCCCCTATCATTCCTCCACCTAGACTGCTGAACAGATTGAAAGGTGATGAGGTACGGACCATCCTAGAGGAGAAACTATTATTTATGGAGGGCCTGGAAGGCAAGTATCCCAATGTGATTGACACCCTCCGATACCATGAGTTTAAGCAATTCACAAGGCCCCAAGGCCCTTACATTCCTTCTTGGGTTAGGGAATTTTACACAGTTTATAGGGAGTTGGTGCCCAAGAATAAGAAGAAGGCAAGCGAGTTTAGACCAGTAAAGTCGGTCATGGTCAGAGGCAAGGAAGTTGAGTGCCACAGTGAGTATATTACATTGTATTGGGTAGACCACTCCACTCTATACTTCCTTACGAAGGATTGCCTATTGTTCAGTCCCTATATGATTTGAAGGGTTGGTTGGCTCTTTTGATTTCTGACACCACCCGGAGGTTGACCATGGTATGAGCCCCTATTGAGCAAAGGGACTTGAACATTGTTGCTAGGTTCTGGTTTGGCTTCATCAGCAACACCATAATGTCATCCCAGAACGAGTCCATTTTTGCCATCCTAATGCATCTTGCCTTGGTTCTATCATGTCTAGGAGACGCATTGACCTGGGAATGTTGATTTTATAGGAGATGGCCATTAGAGCCAAACAGAAGTTGACTTCTCTTCCATTTCCAGTCTTGATCACCAAGCTGTGCCAGTATGCTGGAGTACCTCAGGACACTACAAGGGATATTGAGATCACCCCATCTTCCTCCACTGACATCTGACGTATTAAGGTCAAGTAAACACGAAAGGAGGTTCACATGAGGAGAGCAGCTCCGACAGATACTTCCCTAGAGGTCGATGTTGACACGTTACAAGCAGAGGTATCTTTGCCGACTTCAACCTTTGAGTCTTTAGGTACACCTACCCCTTCCTCTTCTTCACAGGTCCCATGTGTTTCATCATCCTCCCAGCCCGCAAAGATTACTCAGGCGATGATCCTGAAAATGAGGAATTAGGCCTATTTATGTGAAGTGACGACGACTCGATTGGAGAGATCCATCCCAATGATGATTGACGGTGCTATCTTAGCTGCACTGACCCCCCTTAGGGCCTCTATTGATGATCTGGCTACTCGAGTCATTGCTTGTGAGGCAGACAGGGGGAACCATCCGAGGTTTTGGCTTTAAAAGCCAAAGTAGCAGATTTGAGGAAGGATGTAAACTATTTAAAGTCTACCGACTTCACTTCATTGATTCAGGGTGCAGATGATAAAGATGCTCCTAAAACCTCAGGGATTCCTCCGACTACCACCGAAGAAGTGTAGAGGGATGGCATAACATATGAGGAGTCGAATGCAGAGACCGACGAGGAGTTGACAACAACACACAATTAGGAGATGAGAGATAACATAGATGAGATCATATTTAGAGATTTGCTAGATCTTGTAGAGACGGTGACCAAAACATCGCTGACTGAGACATCCACAGCAACTCCTAGTAGATCTGGCACTGCTATTCCTTCTGAAGTTACTACGGGCATTGATGCCCATTTTTAGAGCACTACACTAGGCATTGAGGCCCCGACAGATGGAGCGACTGTGCAAACAGGACCTTTCTTTACCTCCCTCTCTATCTTACTTACTTTTACTTTTGGATACTTTCATTTGCAATTGAGAACAAATGATTTTTTTATTGTGGTGGGGTGAGACCCACCTTTGGGTGCCACTCATGAATCGGGTTTCGTTTGAGTTTCTGGGTTGAGAGCTATAATTTTGTGTTAATACTATTTTTGTGGATGTTTGTGCTTGTGGCTCCTTTTGTTTTAAATTAAAAATGATTTTGACCCTTCCAAAAAACTTTTCCACCTAAATGTGGTTGTTCTTTTGCAAAATTTAAGTCTCGGTTCCAATCAATACCGATGACTTTAATATTTCTCATGATCGAATGAACATAAATGTGCTACGATTAGGAAAAACGACGTTGCATAGACAATATGTTAACTCTTTGCATCTCGCTTTGATTAGCCATGTATCAAATTGATTCTCTTGTGATGACCGTTGCACACTAGCAAAAGTGTGGAATCTTGTTTGACTTTAGTATTGATGCTTTGTGTGATGAGTTTACTGTGAACCATGCATGAATACACCTAGAATTTGCTCTGTTGGTCCGATCAATTAAGTAAGGCTAGCTCTTGAAATGATCTTAGGCAACTTCGAAGAGTGTGAGCCAATATGACAGATACATCTTTTGTGATTGACCTTGTGAGTGTGTGAACCTCTCTAGAACACCCCTTGAACCTTACCTTCCTCTGGAAGAAACTTTATGAAAACTAGACCTTTCTATATCCATTACTCATAATACTCATGAAGTTGTGGTCAGCTGAATAGCCAACATAGGCCAAAATCCTATGTTGGGGGTGTGGTGAAAAGAGAAGGTAAATAAAGAAGTGCAAGAAAGTCCCTCTTACCCATGGTTTGGAGAAAAATGGAACCCCTCTATAACAAAAAAAAAAATAGAAAAGATAAAGAAAAAGAAAAAGAATGAAAAAGTAAGTTGTGGAATAAAGTACAAAAGAAATGAGGATGCCAAACAATCCATGGAAAGTGAATAATAGGATGATTTATGAGCACTAAAGAGAATGATGAAGGAATAGGAAAGGAAGTGTTGTGAGCACCACATTTCATAAGGATGAAAGTCACTGAACCTAAATGACTATACCTTTGCACTCAGCCCCATTACGAGCCTTGAAAATACCTTTATGATCTTGAGTAAGCCAAAACAAATGTTGATTGGAAAATACTGGAAAACCTATGGGTGAAAGCATGCATTGTGTTATTCTTTGTGAGAGTGAGCATTGCATTTGATTCCAGAACTTTAAATGATTAAACATTTGTGGGTGAGAATGGAATCATCCTTTCTGTGAGGGCATTCAAATACTTTTGTTGAGCTCGAACTTGCATTTGAAACAAGTATTGCAAACTTGAGAATCTTTTAGAATGGTGTGTCACAACTTGAATCTTTGGGTATATATTTGATCTTTGCATAAGTAAATTGAGTCTTTTTGTATGCATTCATGATTGAGTCTTGTGCACTATTCTAGACCTCCTTTTCCAATGGTTGAACTTGAGTTTTCTTGAGGACAAGCAAAAGTGTAAGTTCGGGGTGTTGATGAGTTCACAAATTGGACTCATTTAGGGCTATACTTTGATAGAATTAGTGTTCTCAAATGCATATTTTGTCTCAATATTTGATGAAAACCCTTAAGTTTTAGATATTTGGAGTTTGAGGGAAAGCATGGACATTACTTAGCAAAAAGGAACAAAGGCAACTGAAAGAATGAGAAATGAAGATCTGAGAATCGCCAAACCCATTCAATGAGTCGCCAAAAGGTATTATCCTCACCTTTTGTTCTAGTGTGCTAAGCCCTAAAGGAAAGGATCAAATCAGCGGTGGAAAGAGGTAGTTGACGTGTTGCCGAGCCATTCTGCGAAGCAATGCTATGTCACCTAATGATCCAAAATATGACGATGTTGAAGGCTAACGCAAGACGAAGTTGAACTAGAACAAAGAGCGGATCGCTGAGTTGATCGGTGATTTCAACTAACTTCGTCAAGTGATCCTTTACACCACAGATTTTTGAAAACTGTAAATACTCGTTGAGAATTATTATTGTAGTATCTAATTTTTAGCTTTGAATAGTAATTTTTAGACTTTTGTGACGTCCCGCCACCGTGCTAGCCAATTTCCGCGTCCAAAGAGGAGCGGGTGATTCTAGAGTTGTGGAGAGGCTTGCAGAAAACTCTAGAATCCTTTAGAATTCTCAAGAAAGCTTTGGAGACTTTAGGACTATGTAGAGAATTCTAGAATAGGGACTAATGTGTAAATATTTTAGGGACTTAGCATGTAAATATTATTTACACTTAGGTCCTTGGGTGCAAGTATAAATAGAGGTGCCAACCATTGGCCAAGGCATCAGGAAAGCAACCAAGCAAAGTTGTATCCACAATCAATACAAAAAGCCTTCTTCTTAAAAAGCTCTCTTATTCTTCCAAGTCTTTCTTCATATTCTCTTAGCAATCTTCCTTCCAAAAGGCTTACTTGAGCTTACAAGATCTTGAAAGAATAGTGAGTAAGTTGTCAAGTGCCGCACGGATCGTTAGCCATCACTCTAAGTCCGTGACAAGTGGTATCAGAGCAGAGGTTTGATACTGGGAGAATGGCAACCGAAGGAGACGTAAATGCCGCTAGCACCACCAACGTCCGTATGGAAGTTAGAAAGAAAAGCCGCAAGGGTAAGAAACATCAAAAGAGCCATGAAGAAATGCTACCGGAAACCACACCAAGCGAGGCACTAACATCTCATCCACCCTCGACCACAAAACCAAGTGACGAGGAACATGGTGAGGAGGCCATTGACGTCACTATGGGAGAAGAATAGGTCTCAAGGGTTGAAGTGGCAAGGCAAGCCGTGGAGATACTAGGCCGACGCATGAATGTGGCCGATGGCAAATTCAAGACACTGGAAGACTTCACCCTTGAGGAAACTGAAGCCATCCGTAAGGAGTTGGAGGGACGTCAGCGGGCCGAGTTTGAGATGAAGGAGGCCATCACTTCCTTGGAGTGCCGGCTCATGGAGGCATTGAGCACTATTGAAACCATGAAAGCCGAAATGAAGGCACTCAAGGAAGGTGTGGAAGCTAGGGGATCGGCATCACCCGATTATGATAGGGAGGCCAGGGTCGAGGCTCCCAAGCCACCAATATTCAAAGGAGTCCGTGATGCTCAAGAGGTGGAAAACTTCTTGTGGCACTTGGAGAATTACTTCAAGTGTAATCGAGTGAGAAGCGACGAAAATAAGATCAACACTGCCGTGTTGTATCTTTCCGAGATGGCCATGCTATGGTGGCGGCGCAAAGAGGCCGAAATAGGGAAGGGGACGTGCATTATCGACACCTGGGAGCAATTCCAGGAAGAATTCAAGAAAGCTTTCTTCCCTAGCAACGTCATATATGAAGTCAAGCGTAAGTTCAAGGAACTGAAGCAAACAGGAAGCATTTGGGCGTATGTGAAAGAGTTCACAACTCTAAAGCTTCAGATTCCCAACCTTACGGATGATGACATGCTGTTCCACTTCATGGACGGATTGCAGAACTGGGCCAAGACGGAGTTGGAGCGGCGACAAGTGAGGACCATAGATGAGGCCATTACGCAAGCCGAGTCCTTAAACGACTTCAAGCATGATCGACATGACAGAGCTAAGGGCAAAGATACAAGAAGTAGTCATGCCAAAGGTGGGGGAGATCGTGGCCGAGGCAAGGAGCAGCAGGCACCCTCTAAACAGCACGACTCCCACAAGCTGGATAGCAGACGGTTCGGGCGCCAGAGTTACATGGAGAAAAAGGCGCAGACCACGAAGGGAGATGGATGATACATATGTGGAGGACCACACGGCTATTCCAGGTGCCCAGAGATGAAGAACCTTGGCGCCGTCCTACGTGAGCGGAAGGAGAAGGACGCGCAGGAGCAAGGGCAGGAGGCGGGCACGACGCAGTTAGGCATGGTTGGACTTTGCGGGGCCATAGCCAAGCAGACCGAGAAGCTGGGAGCCTTCAGCGCACAATATGTAGACATCACCCTTAATGGACGGCCAGCTCGTACCATGGTAGACTCCGGGGCCGAAGCGAATATAATGACCAAGACGGCGGCAGAGAGGTTAGGGCTGAACTACATCCCAAGCAACACCCGCCTCAAGACGGTTAATGCCCCATCGAATCCAGTGTGTGGAGTCGCTCAAGGAGTAAGCATCACGTTGGGCCAGTGGCAAGGTAAGACTAACTTTACCGTCGCTCCTTTAGATATCTTTGATATCATTCTTGGACAAGAGTTCTTCCAACGTTGTCACACAATGATCGACCCCTACCTCCAACGACTTATGGTCATGGAGCAGGAAGGGTCGTGCATGGTACCTCTATTCAAGGTACCAAAGAAGGAAGGACACACCCACCTATCGGCCATGCAGATAGTGAAGGGCCTAAAGAAAGGAGAGCCGACGTTTCTAGCCACCATTGCAAGTTTGAGAGAAGACAATGGTGCTAAGGAGACCTTGCCACCGATTATAGAGAAGGTTCTTGAAGAAAACAAAGACGTGATGCCAGACGAGTTGCCCAAGGCTCTACCTCCGAGGCGCGAGGTAGATCAAAAGATTGAGTTGGAGGTTGGAGCTAAGCCACCCGCGCATGCTCCTTACCGTATGGCTCTACCTGAACTAGAGGAGCTAAGGAAGCAGTTGAAGGAGCTCCTCGAAGCCAGTCACATCCATCCGTCCAAGGCACCTTATGGCGCACCGGTGCTATTTCAGAAGAAGAAAGATGGATCGTTGCATTTATGCATCGACTATCGGGCACTAAATAAGGTAACTATTAAAAATAAATACCCTATCCCGCTTATTGCAGATTTATTTGATAGACTTGGACAGGCCAAGTACTTCACCAAGGTGGACCTCAGGAAAGGCTACTACCAAGTGCGCATCGCAGAAGGGGATGAACCAAAGACGGCGTGCGTAACCAGGTACGAAGCATACGAGTGGTTGGTGATGCCCTTCGGCTTAACCAACGCACCCGCAACTTTTTGCACGCTTATGAATAAAATATTTCATCCTTATTTAGATCAATTCGTGGTAGTATACTTGGACGACATAGTTGTCTATAGTAACACCTTGGAGGAACATGTGGAACATCTAAGAAGGGTCTTCCAAGTCTTACGGGAGAACCAGTTATACATCAAGCGGGAAAAGTGCGAGTTTGCCCAACACGAGGTGCACTTCTTGGGTCATATTATCAGTCAGGGCAAACTACGGATGGACGAGGCCAAAATACGGGCAATCCAGGAGTGGGAGGCACCCACCAAAGTGACCGAGCTACGATCGTTTCTTGGACTTGCGAACTATTACCGCAGGTTCATAAAGGGCTACTCCGCTAAGGCCGCTCCGCTAACCGAGTTACTGAAGAAAAATAAGCCGTGGGTTTGGAGCAAGGAGTGCCAACAAACCTTCGAAGGTCTCAAGACTGCAATAACAGAAGAACCGGTCTTGACGCTGCCCGATTTTTCAAAGACCTTCGAAGTACATACGGATGCATCGGACTTTGCCATTGGGGGAGTCTTAATGCAGGACAGACACCCCATTGCCTTTGAAAGCCGCAAGTTGAACAAGACTGAACGGCGCTATACGGTCCAGGAGAAGGAAATGACCGCCATCGTACATTGCCTGCGCACATGGAGACACTATCTGGTAGGCTCCAAGTTCGTAGTCAAGACAGATAACGTGGCCACTAGCTACTTCCAGTCACAAAAGAAGATCACTCCAAAGCAAGCTAGGTGGCAGGATTTTCTAGCAGAATTTGACTACGACTTAGAGTATAAGCCAGGAAGAGGCAATGTTGTGGCTGATGCGCTAAGTCGGAAGGCCGAGTTTGCTGCCATCACTACAGCCCACTGTGACCTTCAAGACGCAATTAAGAATGGCATAAAGCATGATCCCGAGGCCAAGAAGCTGATGGAACTGGCCACCCAAGGCAAGATAAGGCGTTTTTGGGTGGAAGATAGCCTTTTGCTTACCACTGGTCGAAGGATCTATGTGCCCAAGTTTGGGTCTATTAGGCGGCAGATCATTAAGGAAAGTCACGACACACTATGGGCCGGACATCCAGGGCAGCGACAGATGAGGGCATTGATCGAGGCAATCTATTACTGGCCACGTATGCGGGACGACATCGAGCGCTATGTGCAGACTTGTCTTGTATGCCAACAAGACAAGGTGGAACAAAAGCAACCGGGAGGATTACTGGAGCCACTACCAGTAGCAGAGCGTCCATGGGAGAGCGTGATCATGGACTTCATCACTTCCTTACCCAAGTCTGAAGGGTATGGGACCATTATGGTCGTGGTGGATAGATTCTCAAAGTATGCTACCTTTATACCCGCCACAGCCGGTTGTACCGCCAAGGAGGCTGCTCGATTGTTCTATAAGAACGTAGTGAAATATTGGGGGCTGCCAGGACATATCATTAGTGATCGAGACCCTCGCTTTACGGGAAACTTCTGGAGGGAGCTATTCGAGATACTTGGCACGGAGCTTCACTTCTCCACAAGTTTCCACCCATAAATCGATGGCCAGACCGAACGCGTCAACGCCCTGTTGGAGTGTTATCTAAGGCACTATGTTAGTACGCACCAAAAGGATTGGGCAAGGCTCCTAGACATGGCGCAATTTTCATACAATTTGCAAAGGAGCGAATCTACTGGGCGCACACCGTTTGAGTTGGCAACAGGCCAACAACCCCAAACTCCACATTCACTACCAGCCGCTTTCCAAGGAAAGAGTTTGGGAGCCTACCATCTTGCCAAGGGATGGGAGGAGCAACTTGACACTGCCAAGTCCTACTTGGACAAGGCAGCTAAAAAGATGAATAAGTTTGCCGACCACAGACGGCGTCCCACAGACTTCAAAGAAGGCGACATGGTCTTGGTGAAGTTTAATCCAAGACAGTTCAAGGCACTAAGGGGCGTTCATCAAAACTTAGTGCGAAAATATGAAGGTCCGTTCAAGATCATTGCCAAGGTGGGCAAGATCTCATATAAGGTAGAACTACCTCCACACTTTAAAATCCATCCGGTGTTTCATGCAAGCGTCCTCAAGCCATACCATGAGGACAAGGAAGAACCTAGCCGGAACCAACCACGACGGGCACCCATTACTGTCACTGCCTCGCACGACCGGGAGATTGAGGCTATCATAGATTACCAAGCCAAACGGAAGCGAGGTCAACAAGCCAGCGCCATGTTCCTTGTACATTGGAAGGGACAAACTCCGGAAGAAGCCACATGGGAAAAATATGAAGACTTGTGGCAATTCAAAGATCAAATCTGGAAGTTCTTGCAAAAATGCGCCGCGGTCGTCGCATCATCAGGTGGGGGAGCATGTGACGTCCCGCCACCGTGCTAGCCAATTTCCGCGTCCAAAGAAGAGCGGATGATTCTAGAATTGTGGAGAGGCTTGCGGAAAACTCTAGAATCCTTTAGAATTCTCAAGAAAGCTTTGGAGACTTTAGGACTATGTAGAGAATTCTAGAATAGGGACTAATGTGTAAATATTTTAGGGACTTAGCATGTAAATATTATTTACACTTAGGTCCTTGGGTGCAAGTATAAATAGAGGTGCCAACCATTGGCCAAGGCATCAAGCAAGCAACCAAGCAAAGTTGTAAAGCTTTCCACAATCAATACAAAAAGCCTTCTTCTTAAAGAGCTCTCTTATTCTTCCAAGTCTTTCTTCATATTCTCTTAGCAATCTTCCTTCCAAAAGGCTTATTTGAGCTTACAAGATCTTGAAAGAATAGTGAGTAAGTTGTCAAGTGCCGCACGGATCGTTAGCCATCACTCTAAGTCTGTGACACTTTGCTTCTATTTTTGAGTTTTATGTTTGGAGAGGGTTTTGAAGAACTTGAAGGTTGAAAGGGGGTTTCAACTCAAGATTTTTGACTTGGGGCTTGTGGATTCTTAACTCTTGATTTGTTTTGAGACTTAAATCTTTATACCTATTTTAATGTAAACTCATATTGATATAAATTTCTATCTCTTATAAATGTTTAGCTGAAACCCCAATTCTTGGTATGTGATTTTGTGAATATGGGTTAGATTATCTGTTTGGTCTTGCTTGTTGATGGTTTATTTGTTGTTTAGATGTGATTTTGTTTAGTAGTTACGGTGTAACGTAATGATATTATAGTTGCAAATACGATTTCACCTTTGCGTTTTTGGATTGCTCGATAGAGAGGTTGTAAAACTAAGACTACTAAATTGATGGCCGGTGGTATTGGGTCAACATGAGGTTCAGCTCGAGAGAGTGAACCCTAGTCCTTCTCCTACACAGTCAGCTCGAGAGAGTGAGTGGGCTAAAGTGGAGGCTGTGCTTAAAGCGGTAACTCAATGTCCAAGAGAAATAGGGTTAATTTGGGGTAAATTGCTCGAGAGAGAATTTACCCCTACAATAGTCTAGCGTAACCACAAAATTTAAATGAATTTACTATTAAAAGTATGTACCCAATAGTCTAGTTTAGCCCGTATTCCTATCACATCCTAAGAATCCCATCTCCATATTCGTATCTCTTTTTATTTTTGTTGATTTTGCTCTTTATTTGTTTACAAATCCCTATTGATAATTGACACTCATGTCAAGCGCTTTAATTTATCATGTCTTCATTCGATAATGTCTTTAGCTATGGTTAACTTTAGCACTTTCGTGCTTAACCACTAATTTTCAAGAACCGCTCCCTTGGGACTCGACCCCAACTCTTGGTTTGGTTACTTTACTACTGTACAATCATAGACACTTGCATTGGATGTTGTGTCTTGATTACACAAACATCAGTTGGCAGCTTTCGGATGTCACGATCAAGAATTATCAATGCTTCCTCCTCATACTAGAGGTCCTTAACTAACAGAGCTGAGTTCCATTTTATGATGTAATCCCAATCCCCATGATACTTCTTTTGCATGGATATATGAAATACTGGATCAACTCCTGATAAGGTTGGAGGTAAAGCCAATCTATAGGCCACTGGCCCTAGATAGTCAAGCACTTCAAAGGGTCCAATATACCAAGGACTAAGCTTGCCCTTCTTGCCAAATATTATCACCCCTTTCATAGGGGACACTTTAAGAAGTACTTTCTCAACAGTCTAAAATGTCATATCTCTTACCTTATGGTCTACACACTTTTATGGCGACTTTAGACTGCTAAGAGCTTATCTTGGATGCATTTTACCTTATCCTAATCATCTTTCACCAAGTCAACCCCCAATGGTTTCACATCTCCTCCCGTAGACCATCTTATAGGTGATCTACATCCCCCTCCCATAAATTTCCTCAAATGGTGCAATATCAATGCTGGAGTGGTAACTGTTATTACAAGAGACCTCACACAAAGGTAGGAACTTATCCCAATGTCCTCCAAAGTCGATCACACATGCCCTAAACATGTCCTCTAGCACTTGAATAGTCCACTCTGACTACCTGTCTGCTTGCGGCTGGAAGGCAGTGCTAAAGGTAAGTTCATTACTCAACTCCTCGTGCAATTTTCCCAAAAACTTTAATGTGAACTGCGTACCATGGTCTAAAATTATAGAAAGGGGCACTCCCTGTAACCTTACTATCTTTGTCACATACACATTAGCCAATTGTTATGCATCATAGTCTACTCTGACTGGAATAAAGTGGGCTGACTTAGTCAATCTGTCAACCACTACCGAAATAGAGCCAAACATCCCTAAGGTTTGGGAAGACCAACCACAAAATACATAGCTATCATTTCCCACTTCCATTCTGGAATTGGCATTTGATGAAGCAAACCTACAGGCCTTTCGTGCTCATATTTTACTTGCTGGCACTTTTGGCACTTAGCCATAAAATCCACTATGTCTTTCTTCATGTCAGGCCACCAATAAAGTCGTTTCAAATCTGGGTACATCCTGGTCACACCTGGATGAATGGAATACCACGATCCATGGGATTTTGTCAATATTTTATGGATCAAGTTATCCACTCAGGGAACACAAATTCTCCCCTTAAAACTAATCACGTCTCATGCATCAAGAACCATATCTTGCGCCTTACCAGACACTGCCTTCTTTCTAAGCTCATTCAAATTGTCATCCTCAAACTATTTGGCCTTAATCTCCTTAATGAATGTGGCCATAATTTCAATGCTAGCTAACACCCCACCTCTTTCTAAGATCCCAACTATATGAACTTAGACTCCAAGGTTTGAATTTCCTTAGCCAAAGGTCACTTGGATACACCCAAGCAAGCTAGACTACCCAAACTCACCGCCTTCCATCTTAATATGTCTGCCACTATGTTAGCCTTACCAGGATGATACTGGATGGTCACATCATAATCCTTGAATTACTCCATTCACCTTCGTTGTCTCAGATTTAGATCCTTTCGAATGAATATGTGTTGTAGGCTATGGTGATCAGAAAATATCTCACACTTGACACCATAAAGATAATGTCTCCTGATCTTGGGAGCAAACACTGCCACTGCCAACTGCAAATCACATGTTGGGTAATTTCACTCATGCACTTTCAACTGTCATGATGCATAAGCTATCACATTCTTATCCTTTATCAACACCATACCCAAACCTGAATATGAAGTGATGAGTCCTAGATTTGGACTCATTTGGGGCTTTGTTTTTTATAGTTTAGTGTCCTCAAATGCCTAATTTATGCTATAAACTAATGTTAAAGCCTTTATTTTTAGGTATGTAGATTAAGGAGCAAAGCAAGGACACAACAGGAAAAAATGAATAAAACAAGCTGAAGAAGTCATGAAAGGCTGCCTCGTGATCACCAAGACCACTTGGTGACTTTTCGAGTGGCTCTTCATTCAGTCTAAAGTTCCAGTGTGCCAGCCCTGAGAAGAAACCAAGTTGGTGATAGGAAAAGGGCATTTGCCGAATCAGATATAAGTTTCGCGATGACAAGATTGATCGCCCAAAGTTACAGGACTTGAGGATGCTGTGAGCCAATGCATAAACGTGATAGATGAGATCAAAAGGTGGTTCGCCGAACCACTCAGTGAACCCAACTTACCTCGCCTAATGGCCCTTCGTTGCTAATTTTTCGCAACTATAGATAGGATTTTGAACTGTAAATAAGAAGCTTGCTATAATTTAGAAGAGTTTTCTTTTAAGTTTGATAGTTTCCTAGTAGAATTAAAGGCTTTTTGAGACTCAATATGGAGATTTTGCAAGTGGGTTGCTAATTTTCTTCAATTTGAAATATTGTAAAGGCTTGAATACTCTTACCAAGTTGATGGCTAATCGATTTGGTAATTGTTTTTATCTGTTTATGATGTTTGGCTAAAACACCAATTCTTGGGGTGTGGTCATATGATTATGGGTTGAATTAGCTAATGGGTATTGTAAATTACTAGTTTAAATGTTATATTAAAGTGGGTTTAATCATTAGTTGAGGTTTTATTTATGAATTGTAGTTGCAAATGTAGTTCTAATTTTGTGTTCTTAGCTTGCTCGAGAGAGAAGTTTTGGGGCTAAGGCTTTTGATTAATGATTTGTAGGTATTGGATTGATATGAGATCAGCTTGAGAGAGTAAATCCTAAACCCTGTCCTACCCATCTAGTTTGAGAGAGTTAATAAATTAAGGTATGGGATGTTTTTAATTGTTATGCTTTTTTATGTTCGAAAGAAATCACTTTAGGTATGTATTAGTAGTTACAATTACCCATATAGTGAAATTTTCCTATAATCGATCATATCCCGAGAATTCCTCTCCATATTTTTATTTAGTTTTGTGTGACTGCTTTGTAGTTGATAATTGTAAACAAAAAAACACCCCATCTGGCTTTCATGTTACCCATTATAATTTGTTTCATGTCTTTTTCGATAATGTCTATTCCTATAGCTAGTTAGATCACATTTTTACTTATTAATTGAATTTGAACATGTACCGCACCTTGTGGTTCTACCCCAACTCATTTATTGGGTTTTACACTACTTAAGGATTGTTTGCACTTCGAATCTAATGAGGTGTAGTTGATACGTTAATCCAAAATGACGTTGTTGCCAGGAGTGGTGTAGTTTAAAATTCTTTTAGTGATGTTAAGTTGTTATCTCTTTGGTTGTAGTTGAATCTACTTACTCTAGTTTTTGGTTTTGTGTTGAACAAAAGAAGAGATGAGCATTAACGAAAGTAATGGTAGCCAAGTGGGCCCCCAA
The DNA here is from genome assembly GCA_037074985.1 of Solanum bulbocastanum. Taxonomy (NCBI): domain Eukaryota; kingdom Viridiplantae; phylum Streptophyta; class Magnoliopsida; order Solanales; family Solanaceae; genus Solanum; species Solanum bulbocastanum. The sequence continues at coordinate 20,223,760 of CM073605.1, read as the reverse complement.
GATGATGTAGGAAACCTTAATGATGTAAATGACCTAATTCCATTGGGTGGTCTAGGTGTATTATGTCTACCTCCAACTAAAGGAAACATTGTTTTTCAAACTACTAGCACAATGCTTTAGCTCATACAATTGAAAGGTTTATTTGAGGGCTGGCTCATGAGGATCCCCATGAGCATATTCGAAAACTCGTGGATGTTTGTGGTCCATTCTTATTTAAGTACATATCACAAGAATCAATCCGCCTTAGGTTGTTCCCATTCTCTTTTATGGGTGAAGCTACCAAATGGTTATTTGAGTTACCAAGAGAGTCCATCACCTCTTGGGATGAGTTGATCACAGTATTCCAAGGGAGACTCTTCCCCCCATCGAAGATGATGATACTTAAAGATAGCATCCAAGGTTTTAAACGCTTGGAAGGTGAGCCAATCCATGAGATGTGGCTGAGGTTTAAGAAGTTGATGCTGTAATACCCAATTCATGGACTTCCAAATAATGTGCTGCTGCAATACTTCTTTAAGAGCCTTGACTCGATGAACAAAGGAGTTACTGATCATTTTTTCCCGGTGGTATAATCCAACAACCTTATGACGTAGTGTCTTTACACCTTGATTGCATGACCAAGATCAATAGGGCATGGTACACTCATGAAGACCAATTCTCTCCTCTTACTTTTAGAATGACAAAAGACAGAATGAAAAAGGATCAAGAGAGAGACTGAAGCATGCCCAAAATGGTGGCCCAGCTGGATATCTTGGCTAAAAATGTCATAGGTGTTGGTACAATGAGTGTTAATGTTATGGGTTTTGGTAGAGTGAACCCTGTGAAGTACAATTTAAACCACTGTACAATAAGGAAGTAAACTTCCAAGCCAATCAACACTACACCATTTTAGGCCTACGGCCACACTAAATCTGGACAACACTTGTAAAGTCTTGCCTAAAATATTGTTGGGGACGCTTTTAAAGCGTAGCCCAAGTTTTTAACTTTTGGCTACGATAATATTGGCAACACTTGAAAAGCGTACTCTTTAATGGTATAGGCTACACATTATAAGCGTTGTTATAGTATGAAATAATTGGTAACAACTATTTACATATATGACCACACTTCTAAAGTGTCCTATTTTTATAATTGTAAAAACAACACATTACAAGTGTAGCCTTAAAATTTTCACTAAAATATTATATTCCCTCCAAAAATTTTAACTTTCCCTCCCATTTTTATTGGCCAAAAAAAATAATTAATAAAACATTAATAATTCATAAAAACTTTTCTCTTTCTCCAGACACGCTTTAGTCTTTCTCCCTAGAACACGCTTTTCTCCATAACTGATCGAAGAGCGAAAGCTAAAGATTTCTACATACCTACGATTCTCTTCTCCAAAACACTCTTTTCTCGAAGAGCTGAAGAGATGAAGCTAAAGAATTGAAGATCGAAGAACACACTTTTCTCTTTTTTCAAACACGTTTTTCTCTGGAAGAGCTGAAGATCGAAAACTGAAGAGCAGAAGCTGAAGAACAGAAGGGCTGAATTGAAGATTTCTCTGATACCTACGATTCTCTTCTCCCTAAACTGAACTAAAGAGTTGAACTGTAGATTTGAGTTGAGCTAAAGATTTCGTCAAGTGTAAGTACCGATTCCTTCTTATTCTATTATTTTTGTCAATATGTTAGAGGATGATGGCAGAATCACAGTGTATTTATGTACAGATCCCAACTTGAGCTAAGATTCTTTTGCCCTTTTAAGTTTGGTATAGTTTTTGCCGTAAGATTTTGTAGAAAGATGAGGAAATTAACAAGTTCTTTGAAGAAATGGTGAAAGTGTACATACTAAACCCTTTTGAATGTAACTAACGAGTAGTTATATTGATGATGGCCCACACTCATCTTCAAAGCTCTGTATTTCAGAAGCTTCATGTTTGGTGCCATCTGAAAAATAGACACTGGGAACCAGGATAGGTGCAATCAACTTCTGGAGACAAAGCTTCAATATTGGTCTCTGATGGCAGTGTAAGTTCACCTGTTTTGGCTATTCACTATGATGAACAATGAAGTTTAAAATAATTGAATTAAAAATATATACACTTAGACTTTGTCAACCTATAGGTTATGGCAGTGCCCGTTGGAGAGCTTTTACCTACAAATCCAGATATTATTCAGGGCGTGGATGATCTCATACAACTTTGTTATCTTAATGAGCCATCGGTTCTTCATAACCTCCAATATAGATATGCTCAAGATAGAATATATGTGTGTACTCTTAAGACAACTCACAATCTCATCAGATGTAAAACATAATGCCTTCATTTTAATATTTTATGTCCCTATGCTTACAGACTAAGGCAGGGCCTATTCTAATAGCAGTAAATCCCTTCAAAGAGATCTAATTGTATGGGAACAAACTTGTTACAACATACAAGAAGAAACTCTTGGATATTCTTCACATTTATTCTATTGTTGAAACTGCCTATACTCAAATGATGGAAGGTCTTTATAATTCCTAAGTATATTCCTGGTCTTTGAAACTCTTAGATTAAATTAGTTGTTCTTTATTTTCTTGCCTTTCCTGTGTATCTTGCAGATGAAATAAATCAATCCACCATCACAAGGTTGGATGAAGTGTCTCATTGTTAGAGTTTGTCAAGCGGAGTATCTGATGATAGTAAAAGTGTTCCTCTACACTTGTTGAGTAATTACATGTCATGGTTGTAATGATCAAATTTGTGGTAAGCTTAATGCTTGTATTTGCAAACAACTAACTTCTATTCATATCATTTAGTGGGGAAAGTGGATCTGGGAAGACAAAAATGGCAAAATTCGCAATTGAATATTTGGTTATGATTAGTGGAGACAACAATCATGTAGAAAGTGAGATGTTGCAGACAAGTTGCATATTGGAGGCTTTTGGAAATGCTAAAACCCTCAGGAATAACAACTCCAATCGATTTGCGAGTCTCTACATCTTCTTCTATTTCTTTTTGTTTGCTATCTTTTTTGGGGGTGGGGTGGGGTGGGGGTGTAAATGGAATAGCTTATTTGGATTGTTTTATGGCCTTTTTTGCACTTGGACTAACAGATGCTCTGATGAGTTGCAGGGAAGGTTGATTGAAATTTACTTTAGTGCAGAGAGAGGAATTTGCAGTGCTAATGTACAAGCATGTAAGGATGTTTATTGAGATGAATTTACTTATAAAATACATGTATTGTCATTTGCTACTATTGTTTTTGGCATCAATTTGTTGAAATTGTTTTGTAATGTTATTTTGGTCCCATTTTACTAACTTCTTCCAATCTTTGTGCATGTCTAATAATTCTTGTTAATTAAACGTATTCATAGCTAATCAAGCCAAGATATTAGTAGTAATTAAACTATTCCATTGCTAAAGAACCATCTGATACCTACAATTATTACATGTGGTTCTATAACACAAAAGTTAATTTGGTAAAGGAAAATATCACGACCAAGGAGGGTCGTGATCGGGACCCGACGATCTGACTCCAGAAGGTCAAATTAGTAGAACTTTAGTACCTGTTAAATGTCAACAAATGCATAAGGGCACTCACTTGCCCAAACCAAGACTCATATACTTACATCTATGCATGGATAATCCTCCAAATGTGAATCCATAGCACAATCACATGCATAATACGTCCTGGTCACCATAGCGTTTCCATCACGCCTGCCCAGGGGGTCCAAATTTTCTACTCGCATGATTGGACAAGTTGTGCTAGCACCCTCCACCCTCCAGTAAGAAGTCATAACTTCTTATAGAAAACTCCAAATGACGAACCTTTCTAATTGTTAGAAACCAGTTTCAAGTGCTACAATTTTGCTTCAGAAATAATGGCCAAATATGCCATATTTATAACAAGATATGCATTTTTGAAGTTGGTCCTTGTTTCAATTTTATAGATTTCTTGCTTCTTGTGTTATTTTCCTACTTCTCTTGTTCCTAAAGTACATATTTAAATCCAAAATACTTCCATTTCATAACAATCATTCACCAAATATATCCCCATTGTTCCAACACATTAAACCAAGAACTTCTCACTTATCACCATATAGTTGGCTCATTTGAGGAAAGTGGAAAGTGTTACAAACAAATTAGTGTGGGATACTCATATTTACATAACCTAATATTATAACTGAAAATAGATTTGTATCTTTGTTGTATCTATTACTATGATACTAGAATGCAAGAATATGTATTTCCTTTATCCCATTGTAGTGTCCCCTTATTTTATTCCCCTTTTTCTGTTTTATTCAAGTAATTTTCTACCATACAAGGGTCAATTTGGTAAAATCCCTCATGCCATGCTCTAAAAAGAATGGTCAATGTTTATTTTGTTAACAAACATAATCAAAGAAATTCACAATCACGAAGATGTTCTGTAGTTATAAATTTTTAGTTATAAATTTTTGTGAGGAGAATGAAAGAGTGTACAGAAAATGCATAGGTCTGTGCACAATTAACTCTTTGTTGTCTTTTTCGCGGTGTAGCCTATCTGCAATTTCCTTCTGTGTCAAACACTATAATGTTCTTTCTCCTTTGAGTAGAAGAGACAGTGTGTCTTGTTTTGTCATTGTCAGTTTTGCTACTTTTCCCTGGACTTGTATTTTTAACTGCATTAATCTTTTGTAATCATCTTTTTCTCTGAGCCTTTGAGGTTCTATTTAAGTTTATTTTTTCACTCTTTTAGGCCATGAGTAGGTTATAGCGTCATAAAACCTCTATTTTAGGCTTTATGGGAAAATCTTTTGCTTTCTCAAGATAATTCTTTTCTCACCCCTTTTTCCTTGTGTTCTTCCAATTATGACTATTTTGATTCTTGTGTCTCTTTTATGCGAGGATTTTGAATTATGCCCTATTGTACTAGTTCCCTGAAACAATTTTATATGTTTCTTATAACTATGCTTAACTAGAGGTACTAAAGCTGACATGTTTGGTATTTTACTATCTCTGGTGTTACAGCCGTTATAAATGCTACTAGCCTGATGGGCTGTAGTGCCGATGACCTCATGCTAGCTTTATCAACCATGAAAAGTCAAGCTGACAAGGATAAGGCTGTCAAGAGTTCAACCATGCAACAGGTTCGTTACTTAGTTGTATAGGCTCTGCATCAAATACATTATTTCTGTAAATTTTGATTTTGGAACTCCTACCTTTTCTTTCAAGAACCATAATGGAATAGTTTAAACTCTAATTCAGGCAATTGATACAAGAGATACAATAGCCAAGTTCATCTATGCAAACCTATTTGACTGGATGGTGGATAAAATTAATAGATCTCTTGCAATGGGTAAAGAGAAGACTGGTAGAAGCATAAACATTTTTAGATATTTATGGTTTCGAATCATTTGAGGTAAACTGATTTCAAGATGTTGTTACTATTGTAAAACATAAAAATATATTTGTTATCCCACTTGGCATTTTTTCTTAGCAGAAAAATAGCTTTGAACAATTTTGCATTAACTAAGCAAATGAGAGGCTCCAGCAACATTGTTATAGACATCTCTTCAAACTTAAGCAAGAAGTAAGCACATCAACATGTTTTATAGTTACTTACTTCTTGTTTCTTCATGCATTTTATTTTGGGATAATGTTACTTATTTCTTTATTCCTTTCAGTTACTCACTTCTTTTTACATAAAAAGAAAAACAAAGAACTAAGCTTTTGCTGACTTTGCATCAGCTGATTATAATATAAGTGAAGTTTTTACATTGTAAAAGGAAGAGTGAATTTTTTTATGAAAACTAGAGTGAGAAAGTCTGAGCAAATATTTTAGGACCTCGAGTGCTGTCTGCAAATGTTGTTATGTTGTCTAGACGAAATAAGGATCATTGTTAGACACTTTTCTCTCTGATTTGTGGCATATCTGAGCCTTATTCCGACTCCTGTACATACTTATTACATCTTATGTTGGATAGTAACCCCAAAACTAATCATTGTAATTCAGGAATATGAATTGGATGGAATTGATTGGACAAAAGTAGATTTTCAAGATAACCAAGAGTGCTTGGATCTTTTTGAGAAGGTATGTCTGACTTTTGGTTCTTTTCTTCCACTCATTTTGCATTCAAGATTGTTCTTAGTCTGCTAAATTTTTGCGCTTCTGATTACTCTTCTAAACACTTCAGCACAACACAGTCATTACCTTGTTTTGTTTTCTCTTGTTGTGTTCTTACTCTTTCTCATATTCAATTGTTGATTTGGATAAGAAGAGACATGTGTTCCCTTATTAGAAAAGAAGAGACACTTGTTCATTCTGATTATCACAATTTTTATGGACATCATTTACACACACGCTGTGTTTCATATTGTAGAAGTTAAAACTACTTCTTGGCAGTGAAGTTGTAAAAATGCTAACATAATCAGTAGATGTTCTAATGATAAATCATCTCCCATCTATGGATTCTAATGATGCCTTCTATAGAAACCCATTGGGATAATATATTTATTGGATGAAGAATCAAATTTTGATAAAGTGACTGACTTGGCCTTCGCCAATAAGCTTAAGCAGCACCTAAAAGTTAACCCTTGCTATAGAGGTGATAGAGAAGAATTTGGCATTCGCCATTATGCTGGAGAGGTCAATTTCTTTTAGAAATGTGCCCTTTTTGGCATCAGTCTTGAGAACTTGTGCCCTATAATATATGTAGTCGTAAAGGATAATTTCCTTGCTAAAACTGAGACTCTTGTAAGGAAATTAAGGTTTGGGATCTGATGCATCATAATTTGCTCAAGGGACACTTGATGTTTCAGGAAATAAAGATCAATAAGCTTATTTCAAATATCTCTCATATTGTTGTTGGCTTTAAATATTTATGTTTTATTATTGTAAAAGTTTTTTCATCTTATTTAGGTTATTTATGCCACAAGTGGTTTCTTGAATAAGAATAGAGATACAGTGCATCCCGACACTATTCAGCTACTCTCATCATGCAGTGAGGACTTGCTCAAGTTGTTCACCTCCTCTTTTGCTAATCAGTCCAAGAAAACAACAAGTTCAATTCATATTGAGATATCAGACTTTCAGAAGCAAACAGTTGCTACTAAATTTAAGGTAGTTATGCCATTTTCTTACTTTCTTATAAAACTTAACATGGTGATAGAAGTATTTTATACTAAATATTTGAGAAAATAACTTTGTATTATGATGCTGAAAAAATAGTCAATATTGCCTTTATCAAAATCTTGCAGGATCTGTTGTTCAAATTGAAGCAGCAGTTGAAAAGTACTATGCCACACTTCATTTGTTTCATAAAACAGAATGTGATGCTGAGGGGTAGCAGGGGCTCTATGGTCTAAACTATGGTCAATCTGAATGTTCTCATGCCCAGCATGCGACATATTCCCCCCTTTGGATACCCCATCCTACAAATTAGTTGTGTTCTCCTGACACCCTCCTTCCAACCCTCCAATAACTTCAACAGCCTCATCCAAACAATTAACAAGGGGGTTCTGGGGTAGGGGAGTAGTAGAGTCAATACTTGTGATCCTTTTGCTTTGATTTTCAGAATTTTTTCTTTTTTTTCTTGTCGGAATTATTTGGCAATTGGTTTGCTGTGGAAGGTAAGTCAGTGGTTGACTTATTATTAATTTGTGTCTCCATTGTATCCTTATTTTTTGAATTCTAATTTTTAGCTCCTTCTTGATTATTTGGTTGATCCTACATAGAAAGATCAATGAAACTATGAGAAGTAGGGAATGCAGAATTAGTAGTCATACCTGTGTGATGAGTCTGCTGCTGCTGCAATGTTTCCTTAGGAGATTTTGGTCCGTTCATGCTATGTTGAACTGGCCTGTAAGCTTTCCTCTTCTGAGTCTGCTATTCTTCATTAGCTGGCTTGTTGTTATTTCCTTTTTTTGGTGCTACTGGTATTCTGAACTGGTATTTCCATCCTCTCTATTTGTGTATTGCATTTGCGGGTTTCTGGAATCTTGTTTGCCTTGTTCCCCTTTGTTTTTGTTCTTCCTATCAGCCTCCAACTCTTCTCTTTTTTTAAATTCCTCAACTCTTTGCTTAATAGTACAGACATGTAACAAGTGTCCTTGTTGTCTACAATACATGCAGTAATCTGGAATATGCTCATATTCAATAGTTTTCCACCTCCCTATGTTGAGATCTTATTCATTCAACCCCATCCACACATGAGGAGGTCTCTCTTTGGTAAGATCTATTTGGACTTTGACCCTAGCAACACTTTCTCTTGTTTTTTGGATAGAAGCAGTGTCCAAGTACAAAACTTTGTGCCAATAGGACTCAATAGGGCTGACAAGATGTCCTTGTGATAGCAATGCCAAGGTAGCTCCGGTAGAGAAATCCTAATAGGGACTATAGGTGTTTCCTCCACAGGCCTAAAAGTAGGAGTCGACTTTTGAAGTGGTTGGCTTACAGTGAATACTCTCCAATTATGCACTTCCACATCTTTATTGTTATGAATTGATTTGGCTTACTGTGAATTTAAATATATTAAATACATGATTTATTTCACTAACTTATAATTTTATTTTGAATGTGCAGGAAAATGACGGTAGTTGAATTTGAATTGTGGCCAGAAGTAAACTCGATCTATTGTAGTGAACGATTAAGAGTTTTTGCACTATTGTCATATATGTTTGAATGCATTTGGTTTTGTGGAATTTATTGATAGTAGAGATCTTTAAGCAATCACTTTCTAAGAATTTGTTGTACAAGACATGTTTCTTGAAGTTTATTTGAAATATATAGCTTCGATTTAATTATTAGTTAATTTTGTGCTTCAGGTCACTTGTATATTTAATTATGTAATTACTTAATATATGCAAATAAAAAATTATTATTCTTAAAAATAAAAAATTGTGGCTACAAAATTCTACACAACATTGCCACACTTCAAAAGTGTTGTTGTAGGACATCCAATGTTATCTTGTACATAAGAAAAGTTACACTTTATAAGTGTTGCTCTAGATGAGATATAAAAGGCAACACTTTTTAAGTGTGACCAATAACACAGCAAAGGCAATGCTTTTAAGTGTAGTATAATAAAAAAAAGGTGTCGGTAATGCATCACTACAAAGCGTGCCCTTATACCTATTTGGCTACGCTTTATAAGTGTAGCTGTGATGGCGACATTTAAAAAGTGTTGCCTAATGGCAAAGGTTACGCTTCTTTAGGCCATCCCCTAAAAAGCATTGCTTAAAATCCAAAAGTGTAGCCTTTTATCAAAGGCCACACTTTTTGCTAGTTTAGGCTACATTTTACTGGGGTGGCCGTAGGCCTAAAATGTTGTAGTGCAAAAAGGAGGCTATCGTGCAAACTACCCATGACTGGATGGAAATCAAGGTTTGAATAGAAATGAAGAATGCAGAGACCATGACAGAGATTGGTGTGATCATAACGCTACTTCAAAGGAAAGAGAGGGTTATAAGGATAGGTACGTCCCTTCCCATGAGCGTCAAAAGCCCAAGGAATCTTAAGGTGGCTGTACAGAAGATATACTCTCACGCAAAGTCCACAAAGTTGAAAGGTTAGACAAAGTGCTGAAAGAGATGAAAGAGGATGTCTCAACTCTAAATCAGACGTTGACCTCTCACTGAGTCTTTATTAAGAAGATGGAGACCCAAATGGGTCAAATTTCATATCATTTGAATCCAAGACAACAAGGGGGTTGCCTACCGGCAAACCCCAAAAATAAAGTTTGATTTGGTATCCTCATCGTGCCACAATGTTAACTAAGGCGCTTCTTGGGAGTCAACCCAAGTTTTTAATGCTTTAGTTTTTTATTTTGAATAACAGGTACTGATTGTGTAGGTTGAATGTAAAAATCGTGGGAATATAGGTAGTTTAGCGAGGAAAGGTCTAATCGATGACCCATCGAACAGGTTGGCGAGCCTCAAATTAGACCGCTGTTGGAACCACCAGGACTTAAGGGAATTTTCTAAAACTCAGCGGACTAAATGCTTAATCAGCAACTCGCCAAATAGGTCGTCAAGCCCAATTTTATCTATCGTTTGAACCCCCAAATTTGTTACAGGTCCTGTAAAACTCGACGAGGGAAATACCACTCGGCGCATCGCCGAGTGAGTTGGCGAGCACGACTTACTCTGCCGATGGTACTGCGAACTGAAAGATTTTAAAGGCCAAATGGTTTAAAATTTCAAAATCTTTCATCTTTTCTCATTTCTAACTATCGTACCCTCTCAACCAACTTTTGATCATCCTTATTTTATTGTTTTACCCACTTTTTTGTGTGGTTTCGTGCTCGAAATCGGAGAACTTGCCGCCTAGCTATTCAAACATACAATTCGGTATTAAGGTTGGTTGTCCAACCCCGTACTTTAATTTTGTGGTTGAACTCGAATTCAATAGGAAAATGTGTTGTTGTTTGATGTTGGTTAATTGCTATAATCTTGTGTAATGTGTTAGTGTTCCCATTTTGAATTGAAATGTGTGTCTAAATGTTTAAAATTGATCGATTCACATGTATTGTTTGTTAAAATAAGTTCAATATTATTAGTTAGCAGTTTATTTGTGTTAGGTCTAGTGAGGTGAAGTCTAAGTAACCCTGAATTGTACCAAATTACATAATTTTCCCAATGATGGAGCGTTTGACGTCATTCTTAAAGGCAAAAGTCATTAAATGGCCAATTTTGGCCAAATCGGGGGAAGTCTGAGTACCCCGACGGCATAGGTCGTATGGGTCTACCTTTAATCGAATAGTGTTCATGTTTGATTTTGAATTCAGCGGCTGTGGGTTTGATTTTGAAGCTTGGGATTGAAAACTGGCACATTGGGGCTTTTGGCGAGGTACATCGAGCTCACTGAGTGGTTGGGTGGTTCACTGAAGTCCCCCTTAGATAGCCCTTAATTTCAAATTTTAGTTAAGTTTGTTCTATAACTTTTGGCGAGATGCCTGATCTCGCCAAGTTCACTCGGTGACTCGCTAAAAGGTCTTCTTGATCGCCCTTTCTGCGCACCTAACCCTTTCTGTGGGCTACTTCTAGTTCATCAGTTGGTGTCGACGATTTGGTGAATAGCCCTGAACATCGCCGACCTTTCTTGATTCTAGAAAATTTTTGCACTGGTACTTTTGGTGAGCTCGAGTTGGCTCGTCTAAGTGTCTTTGACACTAGTTGGTGAGTATTTCTGCAACTAAATGTCTACACTTTTCTTGAACTATTTCTAACACTTTTCTATGTGTTTTGCAGATATGGCTAGACCAAAAGTTTCGGGAAGAGACATGCGACCCCGCAAGCAGGCAAAAGGAATCACTATAAATTGGGTTGCAGCTTCATCCCAGGCAAAGGCATCCAAACTCCCTACAAATTGAGGAAATGGCACAGGAATAGGTAGGATGCCCATTGTAGATTCACCGGAGGTCAGCTCCAACAGTGAGGGAGTCTATGATACTGACCTCACCTCATCAGACACTGAGAGAGATTCCCAGGATTCTCAAGCTTCTATCTCTGAGCCTTAGGATAACCAGCTTCTGCATGCCTAGAGAGCAGAGTTTTGCACCAAGGGAATGCACGATCCATCTAGGATATGAGTGCCTCAGACTCTTCCTCCTCCCCCTGCTTCAACTGAGACTGTGGTCCCAAAGCTAACTGTACAGGATCCTCCTCCTCGGTCTTTCAATAAACTAAAGGCCGAGGGACTGAGGACTATCATTGAGGAGAAGAGGTTGTCAACAGATTGTTATGTAATTCTCACAAGAAGAATCACAATATTCAGCAAAAAACAAGAACGATAGAAGAAGAGACACGAGATAAGAAAAATTGGTAACTAAAGGATGTATTAAATCCAATAACCTCCAATTTTGATCCTAACAAGCATCTAATTCGGATAAATAGATAGACACAAAAAGAGGAAACAAAGAGCAGCCTAAGGGTATGTTAAACCCAAAGACCTCACTTCATTAATCCAACAAGAAGCACTTGAAGAATTACGAATACCTCAAAGGAATCGATATCCCAAGCAACCCCTGTTTCTAAACAAGGTTCAACAAAAGCTTACCAAGATTTCAAACACTCACACAAGGAGTTCAATTCATCATTCATCAATATTAAAAATAGTCTTACCTAAAATGAACCCCTAAAGGTCTATCTATAGTTTTAGGGAATATTACTTAGATGGGCCCAAAAGTGACCCGAAATGGACCAATGGGCAAGCCAAGTTGGGCTCGCTTAATGGCTCGGCGATGGGCTTAATGAACTCGGCGAGGAACTCTTCTCCTGACCTTGGCGGAGGGCTTCTGGAACATTTGCCGGTCTAGGGACCATTACCCAATCAACTTGGAGATGCGCAAATGTTCTTCAGCTAGCTCTTTGTGTAGCTTTTCGTGGTAGCTCCTTAGGACCTTAGGTGATCTTGGAACCCTCGCCAAAGTGTTTTGGCAAGTCGCCAAAGGGGTCTCCAGCTCGTCCAATGGAGCACATCTTCACTTGCTCGTTCTTGGTTCGTTAGGCCTCCTACACTCCAAGCTATCATTCAAGCATGGTGTTTCCCAACTGAGAGCTCCTTCACAGTGCATATAGTCCCATGTAAGGCATGGAACTCCCTCTTCGTCCTTCATACATGCTCAACAGCCTCCATCCTTGTGAACACTCCATCAAAGCATTAAAGTTCGCGAATGGATTGCCTTGAGGTAATCTGGATTACATCATTCTCCCCTTTTTGAAAAGTATTCGTCCTCGAATTGATACCTTGCAAAACCATAGGGAAGGCAAACAAGACAAAGATCCTCATGGCATGAGGGTTAGCATGAGCAATAACAGTATCATCACCATGCCAAGGATGCACAAATTTAACATATAACCAAGCATCACAAATATCAACCAAAGGTTTGCAACCCATCGAAGTAATAGATATTTGGCTTCTCAAGAAACTTAGACAAAGGGATAGATCGTAGGAACCAATACACTTAAACAACCTCATTTGTAAGCCCTTATTGGTTCCACATCTAAACAAGCACAAGGCCTCCCTTATGTCAAGTAGCACATGAACACTCTCATACCTAAGTGCGAAGGTACAAGTAGTGTTAACCCAAATTAATGCCTCATCAAATGCACTAGATAACTTAGAGAGAGTAATTATTCCCAATTCATGAGCATGTTCAAGTATATAAGTATTCCCCACCCAAATTGGTAAACATACCTCATTCAAGCAAATAGGATCCAATAATAATACCAAAGAAGAATCTTCAAAATAACAGACGGTGTTAATACTACACTCATCACACTTAAAGATGACATCGGGGTCAAATGGAAAAGGATTGCATAGCATCGAGTCAAGAAGACTCTCATTTTCCTTATTTATACCACTACTAACATAAGATATACAACCCACACAAGTATGAGTAGCATCATATGCAAATAGACAAAAGTGAGTTCTCGAATCCAAACCTTGTAAAAACATATAGATCATAAGCAAGAAGCTTATCCTCTTAGCATGAGGGGTAGTACAAAGGTTAACATTAAAAGAATTTAACCCAAGGGACTCAAACTCAAAGCACAACAAAACATCCTCTATTGTCATGGAAATTAAGCTCACAAATGGAGAACAAGGACAATGGTTATTCTTCTCATCAACATGGTAATACCTTACCTAAAAGATGATAGTCCCGACATTTCAAATACCTTCATGCATTCACCGGGATCAAAATAATAGGATGTCAAAAGAACTGGATCATACCAACAAATGTAAACCATAATGAGATGCACTTTAAGACTCTTCAAAAAGATCATGCTCAGGGTAAGAAATATAAAAAAGGTCTAGAAAGCTACCCTTCCCCATACACAATGTAGGCTCTTCAAATGGATGGAAAAACCTTAAGGAGAGCTTTATTGCATAGGGAAAGGAATTAACAATGTCAACCCCCATATGCTTGCCATTTCGACCAAGCATTCACACATAAATGCTACAATTCAGCTCACTACTAGGTCAAATGGAAAGGCAAGCCATGTATTAGGATCAAGTGCACATCCATTTACCAGGTTGGCAGTCTTTCCTTCAAACAACATACTCCACTCAACAGCATGAGCTTCATCATATGAAAACAAGTAATAGAGAAAGGTGTCTCGCAAATCAACATCCTCTAGGGTGTTTTCATGTGTATGACTTCCAATAGGCTCAAAAGCATTGGTCATACTATGAAGGAGTGAAACACACCAAGAAGAAGAAGTAATGAAAAAACACAAACCACTTTCCTCCTCATCACATCCCTTCCCAACAAGAGTACTCTCATCTTCCAAGAAGAGATTTACATCTTTCGGAGGGGAAGCCTCACACCATAGTGGGTTACTATAACAAGTATAGCTATCAAGAACTATATTGCTCTCCATCTTCACACCACTAGGTACATCACTAGGAGTGATTTCATCATCTTGAAATAAGATATTTCACTTAAAGAGGGAATGATCAACCACTAGGGAAGAATTAAAACATTCAAGTTCACCCTCAAAAAGACACATATCCATTTTTGAAGTATTTTCAAGCACATGATCTCTATGAGCAAAGCAAGAAATTGGATCTTCCACAATAGATATGCTTAAAGAGTCACTACAAATCAAATGATCAACATTCTCATTAGTGCCACCAACTTGAGGTTCCTTAATCACCTTACAAGGACCCTCAACCAGTGAACTATACTCACAAACAGGTTGATCAACACAATCATTACAAAATAATGAGCTAGGATTCAAAGCATAACTGTTAACACTAGGTGGATACAAATCGATCTTACTAGAAGAATCAATTCGGTCATCAATAGGATCAACTAGTGTATCCACACTCTCAACAAGCACATTATAAACACATGGTAAAGAAACAATAGGCTCACTTAGAGACAAGCTATCATTTACACATTGTTCATTTATAATGGCAAAAGTGTTAAGGTTAGCTCTTGTACCTTGGCGCCTGCAAGCAAGATCTTCTTAAACTTAAAAGGACAGTCCCTTAGAAATGTCTGGATAGCCCACAAGTTTATCCATTGAAATAGATACACTTTCAAATCCCACATCCTCCCTTATCACTTTATGCTCAGCCAACAACACTTTGGCCTTTCTTTTCAATTTCCTTCTTTCTATTTCTTGTTGGCCATCAGCCTCCACATGTCCCTCCTCCTCCTTCATTTTTATCCCTTAACTCATCCATCTTTCGATACATCTCTATGACTTCAGATGGGGACATTAGCTTAAGGACATAATTACAACCCATCGACATAATGGTATAGGTGTTGTACCTTCCATCATGGGTTGTCGCATGGCTGTGTTACCATGGCCTCCCGAATAGTACATGACTAGCTTACATGGGAATCACATCACAAACTATAGAATCATGATATTTCTGAATTTGGAACTTAATCAACACTTGTTCATGCACCATTAATTCTTCCTCATTCAACCATCAAAGTGTGTAAGGTTTAGCAAGCTTATGGTAGGAAGTTTCAAGTAGTCCACCACAGCTATGCTAGCAAGGTTGGCACAATTTCCACTTTCAATGATCAAAAACATATAGATGTGGCACTTCGAGTGGAAGATATTTTCTCTTTGCTCGTGATTGGTCATGGCCTTCCTAGGTATAGTCCGTCTTAACACATACGATAGTAGTGTGAACTATCTCTCTTTGGCCTAAATCTCATCCCCCACCTTTTCAGTCTAGAATTATCATAGATAGACAACCTCTAAACTCAACCAAGCTTCCATCCAACATTTTTATCATCCGACTCTCTTCAGTAGAAGCCCTCATGGAAGATTCTAAGGTAACCTTTCCTTTTGCTGGGAAGGTTTTGCTTCCGGTTTCCATGGTACCTAGCAATAAGAAATACTCAAAAAAATAACAAATAATGTTAGCGTTAGTAAAAAGAACTCACAATCACTTATGTTTACACAAATTTAATTGTCTCTCAAATTGGTGCAGCTAATGTTGAAGATTGCTTATACTCTAGTTGATCACAAAAAGAGCCAATTCTACTCTTGGTTGGAATGAATTTTTGTTTTAAGAAGAAAGGACGACTCAAGTAAAGCAAACAGTCTTGAATCAAAAAGTTACTATGAAGTAAAATGAATAAAAGCATGAAAAGGAAAAGCACTAACAATGAAGTGAATTTGAAGAACCAATAGTCAGCTAGTAGGTAATTGCAAGTTGAAAATTAGTTTAGGATTCTTGTCTACGAACTAGAATCAAAGAAAAAGAAACTAGGAATTAGAACCTGAGATAAAAGTGGTCATAAGATAAGCTTCCCATCACCTAATGGCATGTTTTCTTCGCCAAACATTAAGTTTAGCTCACCAACTTAAAGATTGACTTTCCAAACTCGACAATGTGTCAAGGAGACTTTGCAATCTGGGTGGAAGTTCGGCAATGCGTCATGTGGATTCGGCAACCAAGGTTGAGCTTGCCGAAATTTACAGTATCTCCACTAAAATTAGGGCCAACTCGAATACCTAGCTGCCCAAAGGGCGAGGCACCAAGTGGACTAAGCGAGCTAAGTCGGGGCTCGCCCAATGTCCAACGTCTACACCTACTATGCTTTGAAATTTGACCTGATGTGGTCCCCCCTTCCTTTGTCCTTTAATCGTTACCCTTTTAGGTAAATTCCTTTTGTACAAACACCTTTATACCTTCTATCTCTTCCTTTTAAGAATCAAACTCTTTTATTTTGAAGATTACCTCCTTGAAGATTTGAATGTTCTTCAAGAACTTCAACAACAACTATGAAGACCCAAAAGTAATTCTTTAAGATTACTTGCTCAAAATTACATGAAATTTGAGATACAACCTCTCTTAGATATAGGGAACAAACCCCGCTACTTTTCAACACTTAATACCCACTTTGTCTTAATGGTGGATTCTTCAATAATGAACCAAACCCTTTCAAATCTCAGCCCTAGACTCAAATAAGGTTAGGGAACACTAATCCAATCTTGAAAACTTCAAAAAAGACACAAATCAACAATCCCATTTCAGAAATATTGACAAAAATGTTTTGAACGCTTTTTTTTGTAGCAACAAAACCCAAGACTAGAATCATAGGAACTATACTATGCTCGGCTCTGATACCAAATGATGTAATTCTCATAAGAAGAATCACAATAATGGGCGGAAAATAAGAGAGATAAAAGAAGAGACACAAGATAAGAAACAATTGGCAACTAATGGATGTATTAAACCTAATAACCTCCAACTTCGATCCTAACAAGCACCTAATCCGGATAAATAGATAGATACAAAAAGAGGAAACGAAGAGAAATCTAAGGGTATGTTAAATCCAAAGACCTTACTTCGTTAATCCAATAAGAATCACCTAACTCTTACAAAGACCTCAAAGGAGTCGATATCCCAAGCAACCCTCGTTTCTAAACAAGGTTCAACAAAAGCTTATCAAGCTTTCAAACACTCTCACAAGGAGTTCAATTCATTCATGAATATTTAAAATAGTCTTACCTAAAATGAACTCCTAAAGGCCTATTTATAGTTTTAGGCATTATTACATATATGGGCCCAAAAGTGACCCAAAATGGACCAATGGGAGAGACAAGTCAGGCTTGCCTAATGGCTCGGCAATGTGTCCAATGAACTAGGCAAGGAACTCTACTTCTGGCCTTGGCTGAGGGCTTCTGGAACTATGGACGGTCTGGGGACCATCGCAAAATCCATTTGGCGATGCACCAATGTTCTTCAGCTCACCCTTTGTGCAGTTTTCCTCAGTAGCTCCTTGGGATCTTAGGAGATCTTGGAACCCTTTCCAAAGGGTTTTGGCGAGTAGCCAAAGGGTTGTCCAACTCGCCGAATGGAGCACATCTTCACTTGCTCCTTCTTGCTTCGATAGGCCTCCCATGCTCCAAGCTATCATCCAAGCATGGTGTTACCCAACTGGGAGCTCCTTCAAGGTGTATATGTTCCCATGCAATGCATGGAACTCCCTCCTTGTCATCCATACATGTTCGACGGCCTCCATCCTTGTGAATACTCCAAAAAATCATTGAAGTTTGTGAATGGATAGCCTTGAGGTAATATGGATTACATCAAATGGTGTGGTGCACAAGTATCCAGAGATATGGAGAACCCTAAAGTCACAGAAGTTCCAGATCTTCTCTAAACCTCAAGGTCATTACATTCCTAATTGGGTCCGTGAGTTCTACTCAGCCTATAGAGCCTTGGTACAAGAAGGGAAGAAGGAGGCTAGTACCTTCAAACCAGTGGATTATGTGGTTGTCTGGCGGAAGAAGGTGAAATGTGATAGTGAAGATATAAATTCCATCTTGGAATGCACTCATAACTTCACAGATGACTACCTTAGTATGATCAAGACAACGAAGTTGATGGAAATGGAAAGTTGGCTGGCCCTTCTCCTTTCTGATAGTACTCCTAGGTGGATTGAGGATGGAGTTCTAATAGAGAAGAAATATATCAATCTGGCAGAGAGGTATTAGTTCAGGTTTAGTAGTAGCACAATCATGCCATCCCAGAACAAATCTATCATCAACCACACAAAGGCAACCTATCTTAGATCTATTATTGTTAGGAAGAGACTAAATTTAAGTGCGATCATTGCGCAAGATATAACCATAAGGTCCAAGCAGCGCCAGACATCTCTCTCATTTTCGGTGTTGATCACTAAGGTATGCAAACGGGATCATATTCCACAAGATAAGAAGGCAGATGTGGCGGTGACTCCTACCTCCTCTACTGACATACGATGTATTGAGGTCGAGTACCAAAAGTATGAGGCTGAGAGTATGAGGGCAGCCCCAGTGGATACATCCCCGATGGTTTATACTGACACATTACCTGCAGAGGTAGTATTGCCTACTCCGGCCACTAAAACTTCAAGTACTTCTAATTCTTCTCCCTCAATGACTCTGAGTTCATTTAATGCTCCCCCACTTCCTAGATCTGCTGCAAGCACTACTGCATCCCAACCTTTACTCACCAAGGCCGTACTGATAAGGATGGGGCACCTAGCCTATTTTGTTGATGTGCATGCCTCCAAGCTAGAGGTTGAGGTTCTGGGGATGATTGAGAGAGCTCTCATGCATTAACACCTCTCACAGATTTTATTTATGCCCTCACAATGAGGATAGAGATGTATGAGAGAGGTTAGGAAGCTAATCATGAGGTGACAGCCTTAAAGGCTGCGATTGTAGAGTTGAGGAAAGATGTGGACCAACTAAATTCCATTGTTATGTCTCTCATTTTTCAAAGTGTAGAGATCCTTGATGACCTGAACACAGATATTCCTGCTCATTTTTATGTGCCTTTGGCTACCACCGGAGATAAGGTTAGAGTTGATGATGCGACTGCTGAGTCCGAGGCTGAGACTGATGAGGAGAAGCTTTGTGTTCAAGAGGAGACTGTGTTTGAGGGCATGACAAATTTTGAAGACGCAATTGTACACTTTGTTGTTCAAGCCTCTTTGAGAAATACCACTATGGCAGGCTCCAGTGTAGCCAAGGCTGATAAGACAGCAGGCACTGATGCCTCGACAGATTAAGTGACTGTGATGTAGACATCACCTAGGCTTAGCCTAGCAGGATGATTTTTCTCTTCCCTCTCTATTATTTTTTTAGACTTTGGTCTTGTTTTTGTTGCATTTGAGGATAATTTCTTCTTTTTGTTGGGTGGGGTAAGGTATTTCCACACCTACCTCTTGTGATTTTGATGTGTTTGTGAATATTGGGCTTATTTTATATATATATATATATATATATATATATATATATATATATATATATATATATATATATGTTATGATCTTGATCTTATGGATATTTTAATTTTTGGCCCATTGTTTTGAATAAAAATGGTTTTGAGCCATATTTTAAAATGTTGTCACCTCGTTTGTGTGTGATTGTGGTTGTTCTTGTGAATATTTGAGTGTTGATTGTGATTAATATCGATGACTTGAATATTGCTCTTAGTTGAACGAAATGAATGTGCGGCTACAATGAGGCAAATGAAGTTGCATAGACAATATGTGAACTTTTAGCATCTCGTTGTGACTAGCTAGTTATCGGATGAGTCTCTTGTGATGAACATTGTACGCTAGCTAGAAGGTGTGGAGTCTTGTTCGATATTGGTACCAATGCCTTGCGTGATGAGATTTCTTTGAACATTGTGTGTGATGGAACCTAGAATTTGCCCCGTTGGTCCAATTGATTGAGTGATGTAAGCACTTGAAATGATCTTAGGCAACAATTTTGAAGAGTGAACACAATTTGACAATATACCTCTTTTGTGGCCAACCTTGTGAGATGTGTATACCTTACTTGAACCCTTTTGAGCCTTACCCTTTTTCTTGGAAGAAACTTGAACAATTGTGACCACTCTTTAACCATTTACCCATAACTTTCATGAAGTATGACTTGTTTGAATAACCAACTTAGGCCAAAAGTCTAAGTTAGGGGTGTGGTGAAAAGAGAAGGAAAGTCAAGAAGTGTGAGAAATCCCCCTTTGAATGGTGGTTTGAAAAAAAAAAAGGAACCCCTCCATGTAAAAAAAGAAAGAGAAAAGAGAAAAGGAAATTAAAAAGAAGAAAGAAATGAAAAAGACCGAAATAGTTGTGAAATAAAGTAACAGGAATTACAAAAGAAATGGGGTATCCGGTAAGTCTTATGAAGTTGACTAATGGGGTGGATTATGAGCAAGTTTTGAAATGATAAATAAAATGAGAAAAGTGATGTTTAGACCATACTTCACGAAGGTAGAAGCCACTAAGCCTAAATGACCATACCTTTACACTCAGCCCCGTTACAAGCCTTGAAAAGACCTTTGTGATATTGAGTAAGCTTAAACGAATGTTGATTGGGAAATAAGGGCAAACCTATGGATGAAGTCATAAATGTGTTCATATTTGTGAGAGTCAAAGTTGTATGTGAATATGGAATCATCTTTGTTGTGATGGCATTTTAGTACCTTTGTTGAGCTTGAACTTGCATTTGAAACAAGTATTGTGAACTTGAGCGTCTTTGATAATGGTGAGTCACAATTTGAATCTTTGAGTGCACAACTGATCATTGCATGAGTAAGTTGAACCTTGTTGCGTACATTCATGTTAAGTCTTATGCAGCACTATTTGAGACATCCTTTTTAAACTGCTTATCTTGAGTTTTGCTTGAGGTCAAGCAAAAGTTTAAGTTGGGGGCTGTTGATGAGTCCTAGATTTTGACTCATTTGGTTCTTTGTTTTGATAGTTTAGTGCCCTCAAATGCCTAATTTATGTTGTAATTTGATGTTAAAGCCTTGATTTTTAGGTATGTGGATTAAGGAGCAAAGCAAGGACACTAACAGGCGTAAAGGAACAAAACAAGCTGAAGAACTGTAGAAAGGCGAGCCTGGTGATCGCCAAGACAACTTGGCGACTCGCCGAGTGATTCTTCAGTCAGCCTAAAGTTCCTGTGTGCCAGTCCTGAGGGAAAAAACCAGGTCCGTGATAGGAAAGGGGCAGTCGGCGAATTGCCAATCAGTTCCGCTATGACAAGATTGATCACCCAAAGTTATAGGACTTGAGGATGCTGAGAGCCAATACATAAAGGCCATAGAAGAGAGAAAAAGGAGGTTCTCCAAACCACTTGGCGAACGACTTAGCTCGCCTAATAACCCTTCGTGGATAATTTTTGGCTACTATAAATAGGATTTTGAACTATAAATTGAGAAGCTTGCTACAATTTAGAATAGTTTTCTTTAAAGTTTGATAGTTTCCCAGTCGACTTGAATGCTTTTTGAGACTCAATTTGAAGATTTTGCAAGTGGGTTTATAATTTTCTTCAATTTGGAACATTATAAAGGCTTGAATACTCTTACCTAGTTGATGGCTAATCGATTTGGTAATTTTTTTATCTTTTAATGATGTTTGGCTAAAACCCCAATTCTTGGGGTGTGATCATCTGATTATGGGCTGAATTAGCTTATGGGTATTGTAAATTACTAGTTTAAATGCTATATTGAAGTGGGTTTAATCATTATCTGAAGTTTAATTTATGAACTGTAGTTGGAAATGCAATTCTAATTTTGTGTTCTTAGCTTGCTCGAGAGAGAACTTTTGGGGCTAAGGCTTTTGATTAATGGGTCATTGATGTTGGGTTGATACGGGTTCAACTCGAGAGAGTGAATCCTAAACCCAGTCCTACCCATATAACTTGAGAGAGTGGGTGAATTAAGCTATGGGTTCTTCTTAATTGCTATGCTTGTTGATGTACGAAAAAAATCGCTTGAAGTGGGATAGTTGTTCGAAAGAAAGCTATTTCACTCATAGTCTAGTCTACCCACTAATATTTATCTATGTATTTGTAGTAACAATTACCCATAAAGTTAAATTTACCTATAGTCGATCACATCTCGATAATTCCTCGCCGTATTGTTATTTTAGTTTTGTGTGACTGCTTTGTAGCTGATAATTGCAAACAAAAAACCCCATCTGACATTCATGTCACCACTTTTAGTTTGTTTCATGTATTTATTGATAATTTGTATTCGTATATCTAGTTAGATCACGTTTGTACTTTTTTATTAAATTTGAACACGTACCGCACCCTATTGGTTCGACCCTAACTCATTTGTTGGGTTTTACACTACGTAATGATCATTTGCACCTACAATTGGATGAGGTGTAGTTTATACATTAATCATAAAGCATCACAATATACAATAAAATCTTTACCTTCTATCGGTAGTGCCAAAATAGGTGTTGTGGTCAAAAGAGTCTTGAGCTATTGAAAGCTCTCTTCACATTTGTCAATCCACTTGAAAGGTACCTCCTTTTTGGCCAACATTATCAAATGTGTGGCGATAGAAACAACATTCTTCACAAACCTATGATAGTAGCTGGCAAGCCCCATAAAACTCCTAATTTCAGCTACAGAGCAAAGCCGAACCCAATTCTTGACTTGTTTAATCCTTTGGGGATCTACCATTTCCCCTTACCTTGAAACTACGTTCCCCAAAAAGGCAACCAAAGTAAACCAAAACCCACACTTAGAAAAGTTATGATGTTTGTGTAATCAAGATAGAACTTCCAATGCAAGTGTCTATAATCATACAATAGCAAAGTAACCCAAACAAGGGTTGGGGTCGAGTCCCAAGGGAGTAGGCTTGAGAATTAATAGAAAAATAAAATTAAATTCTAATTGGTCATAGTTAAAAACATTGTTGAATACAAACATACTAAATCTAAGGGGGTGACACAAAAATATCAATTAACAATGGGGGTTTGCAACAAGTAAGCAAAAATCAGCGAAAATACAAAGAGTACTAATGAAGGAGATGAGATTCTTTGGATATGATAGGAATTCGAGTTAAACTAGATCGTTAGGTACAGGCTTTTGATAGTAAATTCGTTCAATAATTGTGACTAGGCTAGACCATAGTGGGGGTAAATTCTCTCTTGAGCAACTTACTCCGAATCAACTCGGTTTCTCTCGAACATCGAGTTGTTGCATGAAGAATAGCCTCCGCCTTAGCCCACCCACTCTCTCGAGCTAAGTGTGAGGGATAAGGACTAGGGTTCACTCTCTCAAGTTGAACCTCATGTCTACCCAATCCCACTGGCCATCAATTTAGTAGTCTTAGTTTTACGACCTCTCTCTCGAGCAAGCCGAAAACACAAAGGTGAAATCGTATTTGCAACTACAATTTCATTAAGTTCAAACACAACTACTAAATGAAATCACATTTAAACAATGATTAAACTATCAGCAAGCAAGACCCAACAATTAACTTAACCCATATTCACAAAATCACACCCCAAGATTTGGGGATTAAGCTAGACATTTATAAGAGACAGAAATTTTTACCAATATGAGTTTGCATTCAAATGGATATGAAGATTTAAGTCTCAAAACAAGTCAAGAGTGAAGAATCCACAATACCTAAGTCCAAAATCTTTGGAGTTGAAACCGTTTGAACCTTTAAGTTCTTCAAAACCCCTCTCCAAACATAGAACTCAAAAATAGATGCAAAGTCTGAAAAATTATTGTTCAAAGCTAAAAGTTTGATACTAGAATAAGAATTCTCAATGAGTATTTATAGTTTTCAAAAATATTTGACGCGAAGGATCACTCGGCGAAGTTAGTCGGAATCGTCGATCAACTCGGCGATCCGCTCTTTGGTCTAGTTCATCCCCGTCTTGCATTAGCCGTCAACATCGTCGTGTTTTGGATCATTACATGACATAGTAATACTTCACGGAACTTCTCTGTGACATATCGACTGCTCCTTATCACCACTGATTTGATCCTTTCCTTCAGGGCTCAGCACACTAGAACAAAAGGCAAGGTGAAACATTTTGGCAACTCACCGAATAGGTTCGGCGATTCTCAGAATTTCATTTCTTTGTTCTTTCAGCTGCCTTTGTTCCTTTTCGCTAAGTAGTGTCCATGCTTTCCCTCAAACTCCAAATACATAAAACTTAAGGGTTTTCATTAGATATTGAGACAAAATATGCATTTGAGGACACTAATTCTATCAAAATATAGCCCTAAATGAGTCCAATTTGTGGACTCATCAACACCCCCAACTTAAACTTTTTCTTGTCCTCAAGCAAACACAAATTCAGCCGTTCAAAAAGGAGGTCTTGAATAGTGCTACACAAGACTCAATCATGAATGCACACAATAAGACTCAATATGCAAAGATCAAATGTGTACCCAAAGATTCAAGTTGTGACACACCATTCTCAAAGATTCTCAAGCTCGCAATTCTTGCTTCAAATGCAAGTTCGAGCTCACAAAAGTATTCGAATGCCCTCACAGAAAGAATGATTCCATACTCACCCACAAAGGTTTAATCATTCAAAGTTCTGGAATCAAATGCAATGCTCACTCTCACAAGGAAGGACACAATACATGCTTTCACCCATAGGTTTGCCCGTATTTTCCAATCAACATTTGTTTCGGCTTACTCAAGATCAAAAAGGTCTTTTCAAGGATTGTAATGGGGTGGAGTACAAAAGTATGGTCATTTAGGCTCAGTGACTTTCATCCTCATGAAATGTGCTGCTCACAACACTTCCTTTCCTTTTCCTTCATCATTCTCTTTAGTTCTCATAAGTCTTCCTATTATTCCTTTTCCATGGATAGTTTGGGAACCCCATTTCTTTTGTACTTTATTCAACAACTTTATTTTCATTCTATTTCTCTCTTCTTCTTTTTTTTTTTTTTTGTATGGAGGGGTTCCATTTTTCTCAAAACCATGGGTAAGAGGGACTTTCTTGCACTGCTTGATTTGCCTTCTCTTTTCACCACACCCCCAACTTAGGCTTTTTGCCTAAGTTGGCTATTCAAACTAACCAAAAATTCATGATGGTTATGGGTAATGGATAAAGAAAGGTCAAGTTTTGATAAAGTTTCTTCCGAAGAAGAGTAAGACTCAAGGGGTGTTCAAAAGAGGTTCACACATGCTCACAAGATAGGCCACAAAGAGGTATCTGTCAAATTGGCTCACACTCTTCGAATTTGCCTAAGATCATATCAATAGATAGCCTTACATAGTCAATAAGACCAACAGGGCAAATTCTATGTGTATTCATGCATGGTTCATAGTAAGATCATCACACAAGGCATCAACACTAAAGTCAAACAAGACTCCACACTTTTGCTACTGTGCAACGGTCATCACAAGAGAATCAATTTGATATATGGCTAATCACAACAAGATGTAAAGAGTTCACATATTGTCTATGTAACTTCATTTTGCCTCATCATAGCCGCACATTCATGTTCGTCCGATCATGAGAACTATTCAAGTCATAGGTATTGATCAGAACCGAGACTTAAATTTTTCAAAAGAACAGCCATATTCTACACATGAGAGGTGGCAAAAATTTTTGGAAATGTCAAAAAAAATCATTTTGCAATTTAAAACAAAACGAGCCACAAGCTTAAACATCTACAAAACCAGTATTAACACAACATTATAGCTCACAAGCCAAATACTCAAACAAAACATGATTTATGAGTGGCACACAAAGGTGGGCCTTACCCCACCACAATAAAAAAAACAATTGTCTTCAAATGCAAATAATAGAATATCTAGAATTTAGAATAAACAAAGACAGAAAGGGAGGTAGAGAAAAATCATTTCTACGCAGTCGCTCAATCTTTCTAGGCATCAGTGCCCGATGTGTCAGCCTTGAATTTGAAAATGGCCCCCGGAGCTTCTTCAGAAGATTCCAGTGGAAGCTGACTTACTAAGATTGTCCAAGTCATGAACCGCCAAAAAGGAGTGGATAGCTGTGAAGAATCCACGTCTCCACGAGGGAATAGTAGGGTCTAAGGAATTCGTTCTCTTTCTAGCACTGGGCTTCTTGCCCTCATTATACGTTTTGGGAGGATTTGTTGCCTTTGTATTTTTCCTAAAATTTTTCGCTCTTATTTGT
Organism: Solanum bulbocastanum; assembly: GCA_037074985.1. Lineage (NCBI taxonomy): Eukaryota > Viridiplantae > Streptophyta > Magnoliopsida > Solanales > Solanaceae > Solanum > Solanum bulbocastanum. Next base: position 20,197,402 of record CM073605.1, on the reverse strand, counting down.
CGGGGTGGCGTATCTCTTCCAGCTACTTTTGGTCTAGCCATTTATGCAAATCTTTGAGAAGAAGTTAGAAAGTATTCATAAAAAAGCAAGACAGTTCAATTGCAGAATCACTTCACCGAACCAATTGGAAAATTACGCAACTACTTAGGCATTTCACTGAGTGTAGTGCATAGAGATACAAGGTTGCAGACAAAGGGCAAACCAGAAGTCTTTCGGAGACATCATGCTTCTCGCCGAGAGTTACAAAATTCAACATCACATTTAGCATTAAATTAAAGGCGAGATGGGATTTTAGGCAAACCACCAAGTGTTTCGACGAGCTCGACCCAGCCTACCAAATTACCCAACGTGCCTGCTTTCGACCCTACTTCCCAAATTCAACCCTAAAAATAAAATTAAGGCATGCACAAATCAAATTAGGCTTAGACCCTGTGACAATCATGCACAACCCACGATTTTTCATCTAGTTTAAACTGCAACCGTCAGGAATTAACTATTTAACTTAGTGCGGGCAAAATTTGCAAACCTAACAGGAAAACAAATATTCTAATCCTACCAGAGAGGCCCAGCACACATCATCAAAGCAATGTCATTTCATTTGAGTACAACTTTCAATACAAAAAGGTTAGGGCTTGGAAACCAACCTTTGGTGCCGATTAAGATGCAATTGAGATGTTAGGCGATAATGCAATCCAACTCCGAGCACAACTTAATAACCAACATATAATATAGACGCAGAGATATAAAAGTAGAGGTGCAGGTGTGAGTTTAAAGATTGAACAGTGAGGGAGCTTTAAGGAGTTTAAGCAATTTAAACCTTTGAATGTAAAGATCGTCTAGTTTTTGCTCATTCGGTGACATTAGTCATGATCGTCAAATCATTCGGTGATGCGCCAAATCATTACTTACCTCGCCGAGTTTACAGAACTCCCAGTCAATAGTGGGAATCCAAACGGCGTTAAGGATTAGGATCGCCGAATAGGTTGGTGATTCGCCAACAATTTCTTGGGCTCACCGAGTTTTATAGGTTCTAGCTTAAAGTTGCCTTGAGCTCAACGGTGGACTGGATCGGGGTCACTGACATCTTTGGTGAATCACCGAATAAAGTTTTTTATTCGCTAAACTCCTTCTTTACTAACACTTGCCACGCTTTAGACTGCACAACCAACACAACATTATTTTTAAAACAAACTTAAAACAATAAAAAGGGTTTTGGGTTGCCTCCCAAATAGCGCTTTAGTTAACATCACGGCATGATGCAACTCAGCAATTAAACTCTATTTTTGGGGTTAGCCATAGTATCACTAGGTAACCCCCTATTTTGTTGCAATTGGAGATCAGGCAATGCATGACCCACAAGGTTCTGAGCAGTTGGACGGCCCTGGAATAAGACCAAATCATTCGCTTCATCCCCTTAATGTTTTCCTGAAATTTCTTTCGACTCTCTATCTTGCTTAGTCACCTTGTGGAGAATGATTGAGAGCATTCCCTCAAGGCTTTTAACCCCATTGTCCTTGGGACTTCTTCGCTCATGATGAGGGATATATTTATCCTTTCTCTTGCATTGGACTTCGATCTTCGTCATATTTTTGGCCAACTCATCCATCTGAGTCATTAGGGAGGCCAACATGAAGTCTTTTTATACATCTTGGTTCATTTCAGCCATTTGATTAAGCATTTGGGTTGCTATCACATATAGTTGTTTCGCAATGCCTCTTGAAATGAGTTGGTCGACCAACCTCTTGTTTTCGAGACCAAAACTTCTGTAGAAACAGTCAAAGAGGATTATGTCGGGAATGTCATGAGTTGGGCATTGAGGGATTAGTTCATTAAACCTTGCACATGACTTGTGGATCCATTCATCTTCCAATTGCTTCAAGGTGAGGATACGATCCCAGAATATCATTACCTCTAATTCAGGAAACTCCATTAGCTCCCGAGTGTTGCTCGCCATACTTACTTCCTCTGCTTCAATGCAAACAAGAAAAAATAAACTACAAATTAAGTAAGTAAACTACAACTAAGAAGAACAAACATTTTACTAAACTAAGAATTTTTAAGTGACATCACTCCCCAATAGTGGCGCCATTTTAATGTTTGTGTAATCAAGACACAACTTCCAATGCAAGTGTCTACGATCGTACAATAGTAAAGTAACCCAACCAAGGGTTGGGTCGAGTCCCAAGGGAGTGGTCTTGAGAATTAATAGGAAAATAAAATGAAGTTCTAATTAGTCATAGTTAAAAACATTGTCGAATACAAACATACTAAATCTAAGGGGTGACACAAAAGTGTCAATTAACAATGGGCTTTTGTAACAAGTAAGCAAAAATCAGCGAAAATGCAAAGAGAACTAATCAAAGACATGAGATTCTTGGGATGTGATAGGAATATGGGTTAAACTAGATCATTAGGTACATGGTTTTGATAGTAAATTTATTCAATATTTGTGACTAGGTTAGACCATAGTGGAGGTAAATTCTCTCTCAAGCAACTAACCCCGAATCAACTCGATTTCTCTAAAACACCAAGTTGCCGCATGAAGAACAGCCTCCGCCTTAGCCTACTCACTCTCTCAAGCTGATTATGTGGGAGAAGGACTAGGGTTCACTCTCTCGAGTTGAACCTCATGTCGACCCAATCCAACCGGCCATCAATTTAGTAGTTTTAGTTTTACGACCTCTCTCTCGAGCAAGCCAAAAACACAAAAGTGAAATCGTATTTGCAACTATAATTTCATTAAGTTCCAACACAACTACTAAATGAAATCACATTTAAACAATGATTAAACTATCAGCAAGCAAGACCCAACAATTAACTTAACCCATATTCACAAAATCACACCCAAAGAATTGGGGTTTTAGCTAGACATGTATAAGATATAGAAATTTATACCACTATGAGTTTGCATTCAAATGGGTATGCAGATTTAAGTCTCAAAACAAGTCAAGACTGAAGAATCCATAAGACCCACGTCCAAAATCTTGGAGTTGAAACCCTTTGAGACTTCATGTTCTTCCAAACCCTTTCCATACTTAAAATTCAAAAATAGAAGCAAAGTCTTAAAAATTAGTGTTCAAAGCTAAAAATTCAATACTAGATAATAATTCTCAACGTGTATTGATAGTTTTCAAAAATCTATGTCGTGCAGGATCACTTTGAAAAGTTAGTCGGAATCGTCTTTCAACTCGGCAATCCACCCTTTGGTCTAGTTCATCGTTGTTTTGCATTAGCCTTCAACATCATCATTTTTTTTATCATTAGGCGACATAGTACTGCTTCGTGGAACTGCTCGCGACACCCCGACTGCTCATTTTCATTGTCAATTTGATCCTTTCTTTCAGGACTTAGCACATTGGAACAAAAGGCGAGGATAAGACCTTTTTGCAACTCACGAACTAGTTCGGCGATTCTCAGATCTTCATTTCTTCGTTCTTTCAGCGGCCTTTGTTCCTTTTTGCTAAGTAGTGTCCATGTTTTCCCTCAGACTCCAAATACCTGAAACTTAAGGGTTTTCATCAGATATTGAGACAAAATATGCATTTGAGGACACTAATTCTATCAAAATATAGCCCTAAATGAGTTCAATTCTTGGACTCATCAATTTAGCATACAACTTTCATTTCCCAAGAAAACCCAGAACAATATGAAGATGGTCGGCATGCTCTTCGTTACTCTTTGAATAAAACAAAATGTCGTCAATAAGAACAATCACAAATGAATCAAGAATGGTTTGAACACACTATTCATCAAAATCATGAAAGTTGCAAGCGTATTTGTCAACCCAAACAACATCACTAGAAACTCATAATGCCCATAGTGGGTCCTAAATGCCCTTTTTGGTACATCCTCAAGCCTAATCTTTAATTGATGCACCCTGTAACTGGTCAAAAAGGTCATCTATTTGAGGCAGTGGATACTTATTCGAATGGTGACCCTATTCAAATAGCGATTATCTATGCACATCCTTATACTACTATTTTTTTCTTAACGAACAAGACATGAGCACCACATGGGGAAACACTAGGACGGATGAAACATTTATCAAGAGGTTCCTGAATCTGAGCTTTATGCTCTTTCAACTCTGACGGAGCCATGCAATAAGGAGGAATAGATATGGGGCGAGTACTAGGTTCCAAGTCAATGCAGAAATTTATATCTCTATCTAGAGGCATAACAGGAAAATTGGTAGGAATCACTTCTCTTAATTCTGACACCATAGGGATATACTCAATAGAGGGAGACTCGACCTCATCACCCGAATATGAGCCAAATATGCCAAACAACCCTGCCCCACCAGTTTTCTATCCCGAATAAAAGATATTACCTTAGCTGGCTTAGACTTGTACACCCTTTCCCACACTAACTTTTCCCTACTCGGGATCTCTAGAGTCACATACTTAGTATTACAATTAAGCATAGCATAATAGAGGGACAGACAAGTCATGCCTAAGATTATATCAAAGTCAGTCATATCCAAAATAACCAAATAAGCCCAAGTTTAGAAACCCATAAACATAAAAGGACAAGCACAATAAACATAGGTGACTATGACAGACTCTCCAACTAGGGTAGAAACATGGATGGGGGCATCAAGTACATCACAAACCACATCAAATCCCAAGGAAAACTAAATTGACACGTATGAAAAAGTAGAACCCGGATCAAACAACACATTAGCCATTCGGTCATAGACAAAAAGAGTACTTGTGATCACCGCATCAGATGTATCCACCTCAGTCTTACCCGAAAAGGCATAAAACTAAGCCCTGTCATATTGGCAGACCACCTCCTTCCCGGTTGCACTGCACCTCTGCATGCATTACCATTTCCCCAACCTCCACGGCCTTGCTGATTTTCTCCTTATCCACCTTGTGAACGTCTTCTACAATTATTATTGTTGCTCGCGCGTACCACTACTCAACTCTACTGCTGCGTGGGTCCAACATACATGGCTGGGGGCAATCTCTCCTCATATGTTTAGGCTCCCCATAATTATAGCAAGTACGATCAAAAGACAGTTTGTCGCTAGCCGAAGATGTGGCTCCCTAACTATCCTAGATAAAACTCTGTTATGGAGTACCTAAGTAATTAGTTGTAGAAATGGGCATGGCAGACTAAATTGGTCGGGCTGTAAGTGTCGGCCTACTTGAACCTCTATTGTAGGAATCTTGAAAGTTACCCGTGCTCTTGGCTTTCTTGCTTACCCATCATGTCTTACTCTTTCATATATTTTCACGAAGTCGTTTGCCTCACTAAAACTCTTTCCCATAGAAGTCATGTGGACGGACAATACCTGTAATTTGGAGTTCAATCCTTTGACAAATAGGCGAATCCTCTCCTCCTCAGTAGTCACAAATTGTGTAGTATATCTAGACAAGGCATGGAACCTAGCCTCATAAGCAACTATAGACATACCACCTTGCTCTAAATCCATAAAATCGTCCTTCTTACGATCTCTCAAAGTCCAAGGAACATACTTTCCTAGAAACAGAGCAGGAAATTGTGTCCAAGTGAGTGGGGGTAAAACTAACAATCTGCATTCCACATAGGCTCTCCACCACTGTTTAGCCTCACCCTAAAGTTGGAAGGTCACGAACTCAACCCCGTGCTTGTGTAAAATACTTAACTTGTGTAGCCTCTCATAACAATCAAAAATAAACTCATAAGCATCCTCACTATCAAAACCAAGAAACACCAGTCACTTTAGTTTCAAAAAATAAGCATCCTCACTATCAAAACCAAGAAACACCAGTTACTTTAGTTTCAAAAACATAGTCAACATCTCATGCTTATTACCACTCATCACTGGACCCAATATGGGACGGAAGAAGGAATCAGTGCCTACAGCTCCACCCACCTTTGGAACAGTAACAATAATAGGGGGGTTGGCGGGAATTTATGTTTCTTGCATTGTAGCATAATTCTAGGACATATTAATCTCTTCAGAAAACTCATAATTTGTTTAGCTTATACTAGGTCTAAGGGAGAAATACCTGTAGCTTTTGCCTGTGCAGCCCCTTCTAGTCCAACCTCCGCTTTCTCCTCGATTTCCAAATTCTTCTCTACCTCTTCATGATGTGCGAGATGAACCTCATTTTTGGAAGCATTTTCAACCAGTGCTCCACCCCTAGTGGGTGCTACCCTTCCTCGACCTCTGCCCTTTGCTCTTACTCTACCCCTGCCTCGACGGCAGCCTCTTGTTGCGGATTACACAGCTGGCTCATTAACAAGAGATACGAGCCTGATGCCATTGAAAGGAGTGTTAACCATCTGCAAATAGAAAAAGGAAGAAGATTAGATACAAATTAGGATTGCCAAATACCAATTGGAATCTAGTCATAGCACGAAAAGAGTAGAAACAAAGAGATTTCCTTAAGTCCTGTAGCCTCTTGAAGAAAAGTACAAACGTCTCTGTACCATTCTACAAGACTCTACTAGACTTGTTTTGCTACAATGAGCTCAACAAACCTAGGGATCTAATACCAACTTTGTCACAACCTAGACTGTCATGATTTTGACCCACACTAACCCTCCAGTAGAAGAACCATTACTACAACCCAACTAAGCAAAGTAACCCAAAATACTAAGCATTTTAAGCTACAGAAGAAGGTTTAAATAACTAAAAAATTAATGTGGATTTCCCATAAACTCCGACAGTTCAACTAACATCTAACACGTAATGCAGAAATAACCCCTAGAAGCTGAAAGTCGTTGTACCAAAACATCTAAAGTTCAACAAGTCTAAGAAAAAGGGGTACAACCCCAACCAACATAAGAAATAACTAAATAGTCTAAGTCTGAAAATAACGGACTAAACTAAATGAAGGACTCCATGGCAGCCTGAAAGAACTGGCTCACCCTTGAAATCTAGTCTCAATCACTGATCTCCTAGTTGAGGTCTATCAATAGCTGCCAGAAGATGCCATGTACTCAACAAAGAATGAGCAAGTGTAGTATCAGTACACAACCACAGTGTACTGGTAGGATCACGCGGTCATTCCAGTAAGCGAAACATATACAAGCAGTCACAACATAGTAAACATGACATGTACAAAATATATACACACCTATATCAGTGTTTATTTCAGAAACAATGTACAATTCCACATTCTTACTACAAGTAACTATGACAATTCATTGGTCCTCTCAGGGCCCCATACCCAAACTGATAGTGTGCAGGAACGTGACATCAGATCCCAATTAATGGGTCAAAACGTGACACCCGATCCAATAAATGTGCCAGTACGTGACACCCGATCAAATGTATATGTCGGAACATCCCGGTCCAATATATGTGCCGGTACGTGACATACCTGATCCTATCAACATACCACAATCAAAATCACAATGTACGTTCTCATAATCATACAATCAAGTGTTGATTCATGGCATACAATCGTTCATTCATCACTCATTTATATGAGGTTTGATCAATAGTGCTTCATTCACATACATACATCCATTACCTCAAAGAGAATACCAAGATACATCACAAAAACATGAAATCAAACCATCACCTACCTCGAAACAAAGCTTGAATCTCCCTAAGGCGCTAGACTTTTCCCTTTTCAGATTCTTTCTACTTTTTCATGGTCTTAAAACAACAATTTAATACAAGGATAAATAAACGAGGCCTAATTACCTAGATTACAATCAACATTATCAACCCTAGGCAAAACCCAAGATCCCAATACCCAATTTAGGGCTTTTTCCATAATTTACTTCAGGTCAAAAACATCCCCCAATAATAATTACCCAAGAATCTAAGTTCTAAAGATCGAAAAATGGATTATGGGACTAAAAACCTTACTTTTAGCACTAGAAGAGGTGGAAAATCATCAAGAACTTGCCCTGGGTTGTTTCTTAGCTCTCAAAAATGAAAGTTGCAGAATAATGACGTTTTTGGGGTTTAATCTAGACAAAAGTCACGATTGGGCCACTACGGCGGCCCCAATCCTTCCACAGCGTCCTCATCCTGGTGGGATGAATCCTGCCCTGGCGGTTTGCACGGAGACAGAATATCAGAATTAGAGTTTCTAACCCCTATTTCGCAACACACCTTCAACCCATGACATTCAAAAACTACCCGTTCATGCTAAGAACAATTTCAGGAATTCTACTCACCTGAATTTGATTCAGTAAAGTCGTACGGGTTTATTAACGTCTGAGATATCTAATCATGTGATCAAAATCATAATTAGATCTCTCAGTCATTACCAAATTTTCCTAGACCTCAGATTACTCAGATTCCATCCAATTGTGGACTAGGCTAAGAATGTCCAAGTTACTACTTAAAAGTTTAAGGCCCCAATTTTTTTCCCGTTGGCTTTTCCCAAACAACAAAAACAAGTCGTTACAGTTCGTCAACATAAATCTTGAAATCCTAATATAGTTTGTCGTATGACCAACTAAAATATTAATTTTATGATGCGTGAATTATTATACGAGATGTTATGTCACCTATAACCTTTAGAATTTTTCAAAGAAATACAAATCATCAATGAAATAAAGAAATTTGAATGAAGTAAGTAGAAATTTGAGGAAAGTTTAGCAAAACAATGGGAAATCAGTAGACCTCCATAATATGTCGAACCGTGCTAATGGCCCTCATGCTCCCATACAACAATGTTGAGATAGGAGAAAGTTTTGATAACTAATACAATATATGTTGTAAATTTCACACAACAATCTTTCTTTTTATCTTATAAATTGTGGACAATAATAGTATTATTCACATGACTACTATTTTTTGTTTGAAATAATATAGCTACAATTTCCTAAATGATGTTGTATTCACGCTTTATACTGATGTTATATATATAACTTAGAATTTCAGTGTTGTTTTTTTTTGTCATCTTAATCCAACTCTTAATTTACTCATGCTTTCTTACACTAAGTATGCAATCAGGTATGTATTTACCTTAATGATCTCATCAACTCTAAATAAGCAAAGGACCATTTAATTTTATCAAGCGTTTTTTACCCAAGCCATTTTAAGCTTCAACTTCCTTTTAGAAGCATTGATCTAATAAACTTCTTGAACAAGAATAATATTGCCACAATTGAAATGATTTTGATAATAACTTTATCAATAGTATTACAGATGTCAAATAAGTATAAAATTGCTAACATTCTTAAATTTAGGGATAAGAGATAAAAAATATTGCTTAGGCTTTAAAGGATGGTTTGAGTAAAATTGCTAAGATTCTTAAAAGATTTATTTTAGTAAAGATGGTCCTTTACCTGTCTATTTTTGGAATATCTATAAAAGTTATCATTATCCTAAGCGTCGTTGCAACTTTTATTGATCACAAATCCATCAAATTTGTCAATCTTATTATCTGATAGAAACTCGCCATGAGTCACACAAAAAAAGTCCCACATTTTCCATTTCTCCGCTAGCATTCTCATGAAAACCTCAACATAACCACTGTATATCTTTTTTTTTTTCCGATAATGCAAATGAAAGAGGATTGTAAGAAAAGAGAGAGTGAACAAATTTGTATGTAGGAAAATTCTCAAGATCATGGTAATAGACTATGTCTTGATGAGTAGGATCTAGGGAGGATTAGTAGTTTCTCTCATTCTTTACAACATTCTATCTTATGTAATTTGATGAGTAGGAGTCATGAGGATAAATGTTAAGCTTTATTTGATTTAATTTGATGAGTAGGAGTCAGAAGAACAAATTTTGAATTTCAGTTCTTGTGAAATTTTCTTAAGAATTTAATTAATGAGCTAAGGGTGTAAATTTGTAACTAAATTCGATCTAATTTAACGAGTAGGAATCAAGAGGGTAGATTTTAAATTTTAGCTTTAGTGATATTTTCTAAGGTATTTAATTTGAGGAGTAGGAGTCAGGACCTAAAGGGTAAATTTTGAGTTTTATTTAATTTAATTTGACTAGTTAGAGAAAAAAGGGTAAATTTTTAATTATAGTTCTTGTGAGATTATTTTAAGCATTTAATTTGATAAGTAGGATTCAAGAGGGTAATTTTAGAATTTTATTTAATTTAATTTGATGAGTAGGAGCCAGGAGTTTGAATTTTAAATTTTTCTAACTAAATTTGATGAGTAGGAACAAGGTATATTTAAAATTTTAATTATTGTGATATTTTCTTAATCATTTTATATTGAAAGTATGTTACATCTCGACTATTTTTAGAATTTACATTATTCTTAAATATGGATTATCAATACAAATTTAATATAATACATAACAAATTAAATGATTTAATAATTAATATCTTTTAAAATTTGTGAAATCTTCACATGCGAAATATCACAAATGAGTATTTCATTTAATTAAAATTTGAAGGTGCTTAGTAAAATATTAGAAGAATGAATATCACAATTAATTGATATTTCATGAGCTAAAAACAAATATGCTATGTCACAACATAAAGTCAAAATGATTTAAAGATTATTTTTGACTTTTATAAATACTTTTTATTACTAAGAATTCAAGAAGCTTGACAAAATCTAAGAAGGTCCGAATTTGAAAGCCAAATCACTTCTACAAAGGATCTATAATGGAAATGTAATAAATTATTAATGTATATTAAATTAGACTCGGATTATTAAATTTCATAATTCAAAATAAATAAGAAGAGATCCAAAATATTCTACGACTATTTATGAAATTACTTATTGTACATGAGTAATTCTTACTAATCACTATGATAATTAATCACTATAAATATACTCGTGGTATCAATATTCTACATCTTATTTTCTTACATTCCCAAAGTAGATGTTTTTTCATGGAAAAAGAATATCAAGATCACTAACATAGAAAGGATGCTACAAACTTCCATTAAAACATTGAAGAATATTGTTGAGCTTCAACAACGGAGCGAGAGCGTGGAGGCAAAATTGAGGGAATTTGAAGATGTGGTGAAGCAACAAATAGAGTGCGGTATTGTATGTCATTGAAGAAATTGAAGGAATTTGAAGATGTGAAGGAATTGCATTGCCTCCAATGTACTTTCAAGAATTTGATATGGAAATGCAATACCATGTTCTAATAGTTGAGAAAATATCACTAAAACTCAAATTAAAGATCTACCCTCTTGGATCCTACTTGTTATATTAAATTAAATAAAATTTCAATATTACTCTCTTAGCTCATCAACAAAAAGCTTAAGAAAATATAACAAAAACTAAAATTTGAAATTTATCCTTCTAAGTCCTACTCATCAATTAAATCAAATAAAGTTTAAAATCTATCCCGACTCCTACACATCAAATTAAATCAAATAAAATGTTATAAAGAATTAAGAGAAACTACTAATCCTCCCGGATCCTACTCATCAAGACTTAATATATTACCATAATCTTGAGAATTTTCCTATATATAAAAATTTCTTCACTCTCCCTTTGCTTCCAATCCTCTTACATTTGCATTCTCAAACAAACAAGTTATCAACTTCACTGTAAGTTTCTTCATCAGCTCTTTATTTTCTTTGTAAAAAAATAAAAGTCAAGTTTGTTTGTTTTCATCAATCAAAGAGTGATCTTTTATGTTTTTGTTTGTTTATGGGGTTCTTTTATCTTATGGTTTAGGTCTGATTTCTGTATAAAGGTTTGATCTTTATGGTGAATGATTGTTTTTTATATTCTAGATTAGTCATGGTTTTCAACAAAGAAGAGGCCATTTGTCACACCCCGAGCCTACACCATGGATGTGACCGATAGTCGAGAACAATTTTAGATCGCCAAGAGAACCATTGGCCTAGCATACTATTTAGCGGAAGACTTACTCAAGAATAAAGAAGTTTGAAATACATAAATAAACTCAATAGTCTTTGTCACGACCCAAAATTTCACATGTCGTGATGGCACCTATGTTCCGAAGCGATATGTAAGCAAACTAATTTGTTTTACCAATTTAACTGATTAATTAAGGTGAAAGATAAACAACAAGCGGAATACTTCAAGCACTAAGTATTTCATAAGTAGGAACAGCGGGAAGCTAAAATACCATCCTAGAATTAGGTCATAAGTACAAGAGTTTCTTAAATATAGTGCAAGGCTGAAACTAAAATGACAAGCCTAAACATAAGAAATATCATATCTAAATACAAAATGGACAGAATAAATAATAAAATAGAAGGAGGTGTGGGGTAGGGAACAGCCAAGCAGTTCACCACAAATCCAAGATACTCCAACCTCGAACTCAGAAACTCCACGAGATGTGTTCGTATTTGTAAATGAATCTGCACCACAAAGAGTGCAACAAGTGTAGTATGAGTATGAAACCATATTTACCCAATATATCTCATAGACCTACAATGAAAAAGTAGTGACATGAGTTCAAATAAGAAAATCATCATTTTACTTGTACAAGTCTATATTATACTTCTAACACCTCGAAAATTTTTATGTTAAGACTCAAACCATTCTTCATAAACTTGTAGGTTCACATCGGGTGATTCTTAAATTTCCCATATGTGCAAAGGTAAATTTTTTAGTGTGGGAATGATTTTGGATAACAACTAAGGTAACTAGAAACTCCTAACACAAAGTAGAGTTGAAGGTTTCCTTATGAATTAAGTCTTGATGTAAGATTCGAATTGGGTCAACTTCAAACGACCATATCTCTTAGAATATAAAGAGTTACATTCCCCATAATCCACAAATTATAGGTATTTGAATCTTCATTCCAATGCCATCAATTTCGCATCAATCCAATTTTTGAGAAAAAAGTTATGACCATTTTAGTAACATGATACAGTGTTGTGATGAATTAGCTGACACGAAAACATTAAAAAGGGTCGTTTTTTTCTTTTTACCTTTAAGAAAACCCTAAACAAATTTCTTGACTAATTAAAGACACAAAAAATCAGATTTTCATATTTTAATCTATCATTATCTTCTCTCTCAAACCCTAAGGCAAATACCCTAAGGAAAAATCAAATTAGAAGACTTCACTCAAGATTTTTTTCATCCTTTTCAAGATTCTTCTTCAAGGTAAGTTTTTCTCAAAGAATTCCATTCTTTCCAACTCAAATTCCTCCATACAATTATTAATAACTAATGAAAATCATAAATCTTGGCCATAGATATATGAAGAAACAAATTCAAGAATCTCAAGAAAGGTTTTCTTGATTGTTTACCTTCAAGTTAGGGTTTCAAGGAATCTAATAAACTTCTTCTTCAAGATTATTCAAGAACCTTGTTCTTTCAGGCATGTAAGGCTATCATAGCATTGGACTAGTTTGTCCTCACCTCCTACATCTACTTTAATATTAGTAAAAGAATAATCTGGGACTCTTTTCCTAGATTTGAGTATTCTTGAAATTAGTTGATTTTGTGTTCTTGAGTTCATGTTTCTTATAAAAATTATATTCCTAAATATTGAGTTTCCATATTGTCATTGAGATTCTTGAGTTGACTTATTCATGACTATATTTCAGTATGAACCCTATTTTGAGTTATAAATTTTGAAAAGCTTTTTTTAAAGCCAACACTTGAGTTCTTCAACTGAGTTTTACAGAGTAAAGATGAGTTTTGAGAAAAGAGTTTCTAAAACATGATTTGTATGAAAATTGATTATTCCATCAATGTTTATGTAGTATAACTTCCCGAGTCATCAATTATCATATTATAGTATGATTTTGAAATGTTTTTGAGAAAGAGTTTTCAAGTATGATTATAAGGGGACTATGTATTCTAGAGGTATCAATTGTTACATTGATAAAAGAAAAACTGAGATTTCTAAATATGTTATGAGTTCAAAAATTATTTCAAGAGCAGTTACCTCTTTTAAGATGGTAGTTTGAGCAATTATTGCAAACTAGAGGAAGAGTTTTTTTTTTAACATATGAGAAAGAGTGTATATTATTAGGAGTAGTATTGAGCACAGATATGGGGAGAGTTCAAACAACTCACAGCCCTCATAAACGATGTATGCCAACATGGGTAAAGGGTCATAAATTTTAGATGTATTGTTTTTAAGAATAACTTAGTAGATCCACTTAGTTGAGGTGTTGTATACCCCGGCAAGGTATAAGACAGTTCAGGCAGCGTGGGCGAGACATTGTATCATCACGTAGCTCATAGTGATGGATGTCGGTTAGAGAATCTTCCAATAGAGTTAAAGTATACTTTAATATATTACTTATTATGTTGAGTTCAGAGATGAGAAAGTATTTTGTAAAGAATTAAAGAGTTAACTCCTTTATTTCTTTAGATTCAGCTTTATTACATTGTTATCTATTGCATTTCTTTCTTTCGTTATTTGTTATTCAGCTTTAATACATACTCGTACATTCAATGTACTGATGACATTCGACCTGCATCTTTTAATTATGTAGATATAGGTTCTTCGGATCCTCAACAAGAGTCTACTAAGATCACTTTATCCACTAGTTAGCTTTTGAGTAAGACCTCCTTACTTCCGGAGGACTCCAATTTTGTGAGATATTAATAAAAGTTTTTGAGGATTCGTGGGTCTTGTCCCGACAATTATCTTTATATAGTAGAGGCTTCATAGATAGAAATTCTTGGATAGTATTTCAGTTTCAGATATTTTATTTAAAACTTATGTTTCATACTTAGTATATCTAGTTTAGTTTTGAGATTCAGTAAAAAAAATTTAAATACTTCTTACAATTTGATGCATATGTATGCTTGAGTTAGTCTTCTACTTATAGTCAGCCAAGATTAGAGTTCACTTGAGGGACAACAATGGATCTTGAGTGCCAGTCACCTCTAGGGTGTAGGCTCAGGTAGTGACAAACTTGGTATTAGAGGATAGAGTTCAAGTGTCCTAGGGTTTCTATGAAGTCGTGTCAAGTAGGATCTTATTTATAATTATAAGGGCCACACTTTTATAAATGAGAGACTATAGACATTTAGGAAAAGTTTTCCTTCTTTCATACTCTAAATTGTGTAGTAGAGTTGTGTCATAATGTGTTTCTCAGATTTATTCGACTATCCCCCATACTCAAGGTAGTTGAAAAGCAAACTCAGTTCAATATTGATGAGTTACTCTCAGCAAAAACCTTTATAAAGTCATGTGACTGTAGCAGGGCTTGAGAGAAGCCTGTGAGTGAGTTTAACTATTGATATTCAAAAGTATGCACTCATATTCATATGAATCATGCGTTTGAGAAAAAAGCGAGATGTACTCTCTTCTCTAAATCTTTTTTCAATTTAGCCTCTTTTGAGGAGGTGTGTTGTAGATCTTGAGTAGTGTTTGCACCTAAAAAGATAGTTTGAGTACAAGGTTATAAGCAATAGTAGTAAAAGTGCCCAAGGTTAGAGGAAAACATGTAGAGGTATAGTAATCTACGAAAGAGAGACTGTGATAAGGCAAGCTATGTTATTATAGTCATGCACCTAGTAAGTTACTAAAGAGGAGTTTTCCCTTATAGGTAGACTAAGAAGTAATAATTTTGTATAGAGTTCATGATAGGAGGTGGAGTAAGAGTTACTAGATAGGATGAGATAGAGTATATTTTTACTAGAAAGGAGGTTATGATGATGTGTCATTATGTTGGAAATGACCAAGTGTAGGTGCTGGATAGAAAAGCTTGAGTATTCATAAGGTGATAGGTCTAAGCTAGGCTTATGTTTTTTAGGAAAATCTTATAATATTCAAAGTGTTATAAAACTGATTAGGCAATTATGTATAGTGAATGAGTATATAGTACTTAAGTTGTGAAGTTGAATGTGACAATAATATGTAAGGATGTAGACTGAGAGATGAGAGATAAAGATTGGCTAATTGTCATGAGGTCATAGTGGGAGATTGTTTCTTAATTTTATCTAGTAGCTGTAAGTTAGTATACTAAGAGAGAAATCACATTAATATCCGAGTTTAGTAATAAATATTAAGCTTGAATTTTAGATGAGCATCGTGATCAAAAGAATGGCAACATGAGGGTGATGATGTTAGTCTTGAGATCTGATCTGTTAGACTTTACATAGAGTAGGTAAGGAATTGAGATGTTAGCTGCAATGAAGATGAGTGGTACAAGTGAGAGACCTTAACTTATAGATAAGGGCAGTGAGGTATTGCTAAGTCAAGAGAGTAACAAGAAGCATTATGAGGTGTACCCATGATTGTATGTAATTAGACGAGGTTCCAATTAAGTTAATGACTTTCCATGTGTGTTTAGATAGTATATTTGAGTTTTCAATATGGAATAGGCTAAGGTAAGAAATATTTTTGTCTTAAAAAGTTAGGTGAAGCGGCCTTATAAGCCAATGAGAAGAGGTTAATAAAAGAATCTTAGAAAGAGGTCCTAAAAGGAGTTTTATTACATGCTTATGAAGAGTTCTATAGCCATGAGATAAGCCTTTCTAAGTATTAAATGGAATGTAGACCAATTTAGAGATTATGAAAATAGTTCTATGTCTTTAGAGTGTCAACTCCAAACCTAAGGGGGAGATGATAAGAAAAGAAATCAAGTCAAGTGTTAAGGATGAGATAGTGATCTCTTTAGAAAGAGTTTTAGAGATATATCAATCTATTCATAATCTTGCATATTCCTCAAGCGAAGTTATTACAACATCTTGTGGATATTCCTATTATGAGAATTGTTTGTATAACCTATGCCTATACACTTCAGAGAGATTCACATCTATGCTCAATTTCTTGAATGAAACCTTGAGCTCAGTCCATAAAGTTATGGATATCAGCCTTATGATATGAACCTATTCATAGAAGTATTCATGTCTCATGGTATGTTCAGTCTCACAAGTTCTTGATTTACTCTCAATGGCTAGCAACGTAATGTAATGCAATGTATATTCTTATATCAGAATTCTTGAACGAATTGTGCTTATGATCTCTAATGAGTCTAAGATTTGGACTCATTTAGGGCTTTATTTATATACATTTAGTGTCCTCAAATGCTTATTTTATGTCAATAACTGATGTAAAACGCTTGGTTTCTAGGTATATGGATTAGGGAAAAAGCGAGGACACTAATTTGCAAAAAGGAACAAAGTAAGTTGAAAGAATGAAGAAACACAAGTCTGGTGATTGTCAAGTCCACTTGGCAAGTCGTTGAATGGCCATTTGACCACTTAAAGTTCCAGTGTGCCAAGCCTTGAAGGAAGAAATCAAGTTGGCAATGGAAAGGAGCAATAGGCAAATCGCTAAGAGTTTCGCGATGCAGTACTGGATCACCCAAAGTTACAGACTTCGAGGATGCTAAATGCCAAGGTAGAAAGGCAATAAAAGTGAGCAAAGGGTGGTACGCCGAGTGGTTCGGTGAGCCTGACTTACTTCTCCAAATGGTTCTTCACAGCACATTTATTGTGACTATAAATACATTTTTGAACATTTAGTTTAGTATCTATCTATTTATAGTGGAGATATCTAATTTTAATTATATTGAATTTTCTGAGACTGAGACAAGTTTTCTCTAGTTTTCCTTTAGCTTTGAAGAATTAGAGTTTTTCACTTTTGAGAAATTGGAAGTGGATCTTTGAGATTCTTCGAATTGGACCATTGTAAAGACAAAATCAATCTTACCCAGTTGATGGAAACTCAATTAGTAACAATTTCTATCTTTTTATTATTTCTAGCTAAAACCCCAATTCTTAGGGTGTGATTATGTGATTATGGGCTAATTTAGTTTATGGGTATTGCTAATTGTTAGTTTAAATGTTGTTTAGAAGTGAGTTCAAGCAGTAATTGTGGTTTAATTTAAATTGTAGTTGCAAATGCAATTCTACCCTTGTGCTTTTGGCTTGCTTGAGAGAGAGGTTTTGAAACTAAGCTTATTGATTGATGGTCAGCGGTTATTGGGTTGATATGGGTTCAGCCCAAAAGAGTGAATCCTAAGCTTAATTTCACATATTCAGCTCGAGAAAGTGGATGTACTAAGGTGTGGGTTGTGCTTATTTTGCTTACTTGTTGATGTTCGAGAGGAATCGACTTGATTCAGGGTAAATTATTTGAGAGAAAGTTTACCTCCTCTATAGTCTAGCTTATGCACCAATATCTAGTTATTTTCTAATAGCTGCAATTACCCATTTGTCTATATTAGCCTATAATCGAATTACATCCCAAGAACCCATCTCATTATTATTATTTCGTATTGTTTACCACTGTTTGTAGTTGGTAATTTTCAAACCAAAACCCCCCCATCTAACATTCGTGTCAACCCCTTATTTGAATGATGTCTTTATTCGATAATTTTTATTCCTATGACTGACTTGACCATATTCACACTTCTCAATTAATTCTCAAACATGTACTACTCCCTATAAGATTAGACCCCAACTCATTTAGTTGGGCTATATACTAACTAGCGATCATTGACACTTAGAATTAGAAGAAGTGTCTTTGAAACTTTAATCAAAATGCCGCCGTTGTCGGGGAGTGGTGTTGATTTAGATTCTTTTGGTGAAGTCGAATTTTTTTCTTTTTAGTCATAGTTGAATCTACTTACTTTTAGTTTTGGTTTGTATGTTGCTATTTTAAAACAGTGGAAATGAGTGCCAACAGAAGCAATGGTAACCAAGTGGGCCACCAAGATGACATAGGTAATCTCAATGATGCCACTGAGCCGAATTCTAATAACCCTAATCTTGTGGGTGGAGTTGGTGCCATTCGCTTGCCTCTGGCTGAAGGAAACGCGGTGTTCCACATTACAAGCACCATGTTGCAACTCTTGTAATTGAAAGGGTTATTTGGTGGGTTGGCTCATGAAGATCCCCATGTGTATATAAGGAACTTTGTTGATGTTTGCGGGTCGTTCTCCTTCAAGAAAATATCCCAAGAGACGGCCTGGCTAAGGTTGTAACTATTTTCTATAATAGGAGAAGCATGTAAGTGGCTGGCTGAATTGCCAAGAGACTTCCTCACTTCATGGGAAGAGCTTGTCAATGCATTTCAAGTGCGATTTTTCCCGTCTTCGAACATGGTGACACTTAGGGACAGCATCCATAGCTTCAAGCATTTGGAAGGTGAGCCAATCCATGAGACTTGGCCATGATTTAAGAAGTTGGTGCTACAATGCCCAACTCATGGTTTGCTCGATAATGTTTTGCTGCAATATTTTTATCAATGCCTTTATTAGGTGAACAACGGAGTAGCTAACCAACTTTCTCCTGGAGTTTTGATGCAACAACCTTACGTTATAGCAACCCAGTTCTTGAATGGTATGACCAAAATTAATCGGGCATGGTACACCCGCAAAGATTAGGTCTCCCCTCTCACTTTTAAATTGATAGAGGAGCAGCTTGAGAAAGATCAAGAGAGGGACCAGAACATGGCAAAGATCATGACTCGACTTGACATTTTGTCCAAAAATGTCATGGGAGCTAGTGTTAGGAGTGCAATTCTCTGGTTTTTGGGTGTAAACCTCGATGACGCCAAGTTTGAAGCGTTTTACAATGAGGAAGTGAACTTCCTAACCAACCAAGGAGGAGGTAACCAAGGTTGGAACAGGGATGAGGGTTGGAGAGATCAAGATAGAGAGCGCAGGGATCGCAACCCCACTTGGAAGGAAAAAAATGGGGAGAAGGATAGGTATGTTCCTCCCCATGAGCGTTAAAAGCACAAAGATTCTGAGCATGGACGGTCTGAGGATATTCTCTCTTATATTCTCAACAAGGTTTAAGAGTCCGATAACATTTTAAATGAAATGAAGGAAGATGTATTGACCCTTAGCCAAACGGTTACCTCTCATTCCTTCTCTATCAAACCATTGGAGACCCAAATGAGTCAAATTTCACTGCATTTAAACTTAAGACAAAAATGGGGGTTTCCTAGTGATACTATGGCAAACCCCATGAATGAAGTTTGAGTGAGTACTTGCGTCCTACCACGACGGTAACTAAGGCACTTCTTAGGAGGCAACCCTACTTTTTATTTTCTTTATTTTTGTTTTAGAATTAATCGTGTGTTGATTGTGCAGGTTGAAGTGTGGAATGTGTTTGAAAAGTGCAGGTTGGTGAGCAAAATGTCCAGTCGGATACTCGCCAAATAGGTCGGTGAGCATGACTTGGAGCGTCGTTAGACTCAAGAAATCAGAATATGGATTCTGTAAAACTCTGCGAGCCCATGGACTAGTCGGAGGATCACCAAACAAGTTGGTGATCCCGACTTAGTCCGTTGTTTAGACGCCCACATTAATTAAGGGTCTTGTAAAACCGATGAGGTAAGCACTCGGCGTGTCGCCTAGTGGTTCAGCGATGAAAATTAATGTCGCCGAAAAGGCAAGAACTGGATGGTTTTTAAAAGGTCAAAGGTTTAAAAGTTCAAACTCTTTCACATTCTCTCACTTTTTAACTTCATACAATCACACCTGTATTATATTTTCAATATTTTTGCACTTTTACCATTTTCTAGTCGTCGAATCTATGTTCAGAGTTACACACTTTGCCGCCTAGCTTTAAAAATTCTCATATTCGGCATTAAAGGTTGGTTTTTCGAACCCTGAACTCATATTTAGAGGTTATACTCAGTTGCAACTATATTGTTCTTAATGATGTGTGTTGAGTCTCTCTAAATTCGTATAAATGTGCTTGTTTGCCTGTTTTAAATTCGATACCATTCCTAAAATGCCTAGTTGTTGATTTCCCAAATTTCATGCTTTAAATTGATCTAAATTGTTAGGTTGTGCTAAATTGATGTTAGGTCTAGTAGGGTGAAGTCAAACTAATCCAAATTGTGCTAAATGGTGTACTTTGCCTGATTATGGAGCGTTTGACGTCATTTTTAAGAGCATGAGTCGTCAAATGGCTAATTGTGGCCAAACCAGTGGAAATCTGAGTACCCCAGTGGCATGGGTCTTATGAGTCTGAGTCTAATTGAGTATGTGTATGCTTTAATTTTGTTTTTGGGGGCTGCGTGGTTGATTTTGGATGTCGAGGTAGAAAGTAAGCACGTTGGAAACATATGAGCATGAGTTATATATATTATTTGGAGTAGTATTGAGCACCGATGTGGGGATGAGTTGAGACAATTCAAAGTCCTCATAAACTATGTATGCCAACATGGGTAAAGGATCATACTTTTTAGATGATTCCTTATTGGTTTTTAAGCATAGCTTAGTGGGTCCACTTAGTTGAGGAGTTCTATACCACCGGCAAGGTATAAGACAGTTCTGGCAACGTGGGTGAGACGTTGTATCATCATGTATGCTAATAGAGTTAATAGTGTTTTTTTATTATATCACTTAATATGTTGAGTTCAGAGATGAGTAAGTATTTTGTCAAGTTTTAAAGATTTCATTTATTTATTTCTTTACATTCAGTTGAGTATATAGCAATATCTATTGCAGTCCTT
This sequence comes from Solanum bulbocastanum, assembly GCA_037074985.1. Classification (NCBI taxonomy): domain Eukaryota; kingdom Viridiplantae; phylum Streptophyta; class Magnoliopsida; order Solanales; family Solanaceae; genus Solanum; species Solanum bulbocastanum. The sequence goes on along the minus strand of CM073605.1, from coordinate 20,176,143 downwards.
TCATTCAATTATTTTTATATTCATATATGTTACATACTCATACATTCAATGTACTGATGTCATTCGACATGCATCTTTTAAGGATGTAGATACAGGTTCTTAGGATCCTCAACAAGAGTCCGTTGAGATCATTTCGTCGGCTTTTGAGTAAGACCTCTTTGCTCCTGGAGCAGTTTTATGAGTTATTAGTAATAGTTTTGAGGAGTCATTGGTTTTTTTCTGACACTCATCTTTATACTATAGAGGCTTCATAGATAGGCAGTTTTGGAGAGTCCTCAATTTCAGATATTTTATTTATAACTTAAGCTTCATACTAAGTATATTCAGCAAAGTTTTGAGATTACGCAAACTTTATTAAACATTTCTTTTAATTTGATGTTTATGTATGTTCAAGTTAGTCTTCCACTTGTAGTCAGCCAGGATGAGGGTTCGCTTCGGGACCAGCAATGGTTCTTGAGTGCTGGCCACGTTCAAGGTGTAGACTCGAGTCGTGACAAACTTGGTATCAGTGCCTAGAGTTCAAGTGTCCTAGGGTGTCTATGAAGTTGTGTCAAGTAGGATCTGATTTGTGGTTGTGAGGGCCCTACTTTTATATATAAACTACATACATTTAGGAAAAGTTTCCCTTCATTCATACACTAAATCGTGCAATAGAGCTATGTCATAGAGCTTATTCTAACTCATGCGTTCACATACCCATTCGACTACCCCCCAATACTAGAGGTGGTTGAAAATCAAAGTAAGTTATTTGTCAATGAGTTACTCTTACCAAAATCTTGAGGAAGTCATAAGACTCCAGAGGGGCTTGAGAGAAATCATATTAATATGAATCGTGCATTTGAGCTAAAAGTTAGTTGTACTCTCTACTGTAAGACTTGTTTCAATTGAGATCCTTATGAGAAACTATGTTTAGAGCTTGGGTAGTATTTTCACCCAAAAAGGTAGCATGAGTTACGTGTCATGAGCTTTAGTAGTGACATTGTTCCAAGTTAGAGGAAAGCATGCAGAGGTATAGAGAAATATGAAAGGGAGATAGTGATGGGGTAGATTGTGTTATTATAGTCATGCACCTAGTAAGTTATTGATAAGGAGTTTTCCCTTATTGGTGGACTAAGAAGTGATGAGTTGTGAAGATCTCATGAGACGAGGTAAAGCAAGAGTTGCTAGTCAATATGAGAGAGTATATATATTTTAAACCAGAATAGAGTTTAGGTTGAGGTGCCATCGTGTTAAAGGAGTCTAAATATATGTGTTGAATAGAAGCACAGATTATTCATGAAGTGATAGATATAAGCTAGGCTTATGATGTGTTTGAGGGGGCCATGATGCTGATAAGGTTATAGAACTAATTAAGTAATGAGGTATAGTATAGTAGGTGAGCAATCATATTGATATCAGGTTTAGTAATAAACATTAAGCTTGAATTTGAGATGACTCTCATGATCCAAAGAACGAAAACATGAGGGTGATGATGTTATTTTTGAGATTTCATCTGGTAGACTTGACTGAGAGTAGGTGAGGAATTGAGATGTTAGCTACAATGAATAAGAGTGGTATAAGTAAGAGATCCTAACGTTTATATAAGGGTAGTAAAGTGTGGCTAAGTCACAAGACTAACAAGAGAATTATGGGGTGTACCGAGACGGTATGTAATAGAAGGGGTTAAGAGAAACACCTTAGAAAGCGGTCTTAGTACCCGCTTATAGAGAGTTTGGTAGTCATGAGCTAAAATTCTTTTGAGTGTTAGAGTAAAAGAGGATGTAGACCAGTTAGAGATGATGGAATCAGTCCATAGCTTTCAAGTGGCACCTTTAGACCTAAGGGGGAGATGACAAGATGAGAAATCAAGTCAAGTGTTTGAGAGTAAGATAGTAATGAGTTCCAAAGAGTATGGGAGATGTCCAAATTTTAACTATTTTGACAAAGAAAAGGATGAGTCCTACTTTAAGGTTGGGTATGGGTTGTCTATGATACCCTGGATGCCATGCCTAGATTCTATGCAGTCATCAGGAAGATTTTGTATCCTGTATTTAAATTGTGCATAACATGGTTTGAGTCAGAGTCGTTGAATAAATATTAAACCAAATGGCTATCTGAGCGTTTTCTGACTTCTTATGCTAGGTCCAAACTAGAAAACTCTGAAGACATTGAAGATCATCCTATGTTCTCACATTTGGTATGTGAGATAAATGGAAACAACTATGAATCAATAAAGATATTTCCAACGGAAGGAGAAGCTTGAGCCATATTTAAAGAGTGGGATATGAATTGTTGTGCTCATCTTGGGAGCAATAAAAATTTCAACTACGAGTTTGTTGAGATCTTGTCAGACTATGTTGTTGCAATTAATGTACATGTTGCATACTTGGATAAAGAAAAAGGATTTACTTGTCTTTTCCATCGAGTAGGAGATCCATTTCTAGTTCCAACGAAGGATATGTTTAGATTCTCTCATAGAATTCCTTGTGTGAAGATGACAGGTATGGAGACGAATGATATTCCTGTAGGACCTTTAAACTAGACCCTACATATCATTTATCTTTTCTCATTTAAGAATTTTAATATGAAAACATATCCTTTGCATGAACTAGAAATGTATCTCCTATTCGATATAATAGACGCCTTTTGCTTTATCCAAGTATGCAACATGAACATTAATAGCATCAACATAATCTAACAAGACCTTAACAAACTCATAGTTGAACTTTTTATCACTCCTAAGATTTGGACACCAATTCATATACCAATCTTTAAAGAGGGCCCAAGTTTCTCCTACCAATGGTAATATCTTTATTACATCATAGTTGTTTCCGTTCATTGCACATACCAAATGTGAGCGCATAGGATAATCTTCAATGTCTTCTGAGTTTCCTAGTATACACCAAGCACAAGAAGCTGGAAATCCCTTAAATAGTCATTTGGTTTCATCTTCATTTAGCGGCTCTAAGTCTAACCATGTTATGAGAAATTTAAATGCAGGAGAAAAAATTTTCCTGATGATTGGATAGATCTAGGCATGGCATCCAAGGTATCATAGGAAGCTAATACTTGCCCTACCTTAAAGAAGGACTCATCCTTTTCCTTGTCAAAATCATTAAAATTTGGATATGCATATTCAAATGTTTTTTACTCAGCCATAGCAGAAGGCCCTATATATGAAGGAAGATCAACACTTCCTTTTGCAGTCCCGACTTCATGCTCTATGTTCTATAAGCTCTCTTCAGAGAACAAATGTTGCACCTCGGACTCCTTAGTAGGAGAGGGATATCCAAACTCTTTAAATCTCTTAGAAATATCTTCTTCTTCATCCCTGTATAATTGACACGTTGTCTACGACACTAATTTTAGCAGTTTCTCTGAATGTGTGAATGAGTAGGACCCACAAGGATTAGTAGTTTCTCTCAATTCTTTAAATATTCGATTTGATCTAATTTGATTAGTATGAGTCATGAGGATAAATTTTAAGATTTATTTGATTCTATTTGATGAGTAGGTGTCAGAAGGATAGCTTTGCAAATTTCAGTTGTTGTGATATTTTTTGAAGTATTTAATTTGATGAGCTAATAGAGTAAAATTGGAAGACTAGATTAAGCAGGAAGATGGAATTCAAATGAGTGCCCTTTAGCACTGATTATTAGGGCACAATAGCAAGGCAGCAACTGTGCATTGAAAGTGATTCTCGATGACTCGCCGCCAACAAGCAACTCATACGCAAACACCAAAAATAGTTACCCCTACTACTGGTAAAGCTCAACAACTGAATCTGCTTACTTTTGGGAGCTTCTTACTCAAAATTTTCATACAATTGTAGAGGAGATTGATGATAGTAGTGTGGAAGATAAAATTCACTTGGAGAATGCAGATGGGAAAGAGATAATAAAGAGGCAACAACATTTTTCTGATGCTGAAACGTCTAAACATCCTACTCTAGTGGGAGATTCTTATAAAGGCAACATCAGCAATGGTAAGACCTTGAATTTTATTCCTCCTATGCTTAAGGAAGGTATTCTTACTGTGAAAATTGAGGAGGAGGATATTTGCCTACAAATCAAGGAATGGGAAACAACATTAATTGGCTATATAATTGGAGATAACCCGTATGAATTGCAAATGGTAGAGTATATCAAGAATGTATGGGGTTTTTTTGAACAGCCCTAGGTACTATATCATTGTGATGGATACTATGTTTTAAAATTTTTTAATATAGCTGAAAAGAAGAAAGCTATATAGGCTGGACCTTATTTCTATGGAAACATGCCCATGATTTTGAGGAATTGGGATGTGGATTTTGAACTGGATGCTGATATGTTTAACCAATTTACAATTTGGGTGAAATACCCCAGTGTTGCATTTTCAAGCGGATTTTAAAGTGAAAGGCTTGTTGGAGTTTCTAGTTTATTCTTTTGGATCTGGCGGCGTGCTCTAGTAGTCGGAGTTGTGTTCGCCATTAATGGCTTCGTTGTGCAAACTCAAAGCTTGCTACTTGCTGAAGTTAAAGGCTCATGGTTCAAAGGAAAAAAAAGAAAGATAAAGGGGAGGGGGGGTTGTTTGGTGAATGAAAATGGAAGAAAGTTTGGGGTTGTTTGGGTGGTTGATTGCTGGAGTAGTAGGTTGAGCAGTGGTTGTTTGGTGATTGAGAAGATGGGTTGTTTGGTTGTTTTACTAGTTGTCTCAATGGCGTGAGGGAGGTGGTTTGGGGGTTGTTGATTGTGGTTTTGGTGGGTTGTCACTGAAAAAAAAAAAAACAGAAGCTTTGGGTGGTGGCTATTCTTTTAGAATAGGATATAAATTATTTTTAGGGTTTTTCTCATATTGAAAATTTCCCATCATCCACTTTATTTTTTGACCTAATAAAAACTTAAATAGGGAATAGTGATACAATGGGCTCAAATCATGGACTAGAGAATTTGGCCCAAAATTGGTGATTAAGAAAATATGTGTATATAATTCCTATCCTCATTTAAAGGTATTTCTAGATTGTGCTGAAAAGACAAAAACGAATATTAATAAAACTAGCAAATAAAATGAATATAAACTAGTGTAACGATGAAATGACTGACATGTAAGAAATGCAATATATGAGAATATTCAACCAACTGTGACAAACAAATGTAATCAAAATTAATTGATAAAAATCCTAAAATTTTGAGAAATAAAGATAAGTATCAATATTTAAAATTATATTAACGAAATGTATTTAAAACTATTGAATGAATAGAACTTAAGTTATGAATTTTGAAAATCTTAGGCCAAAATGACAACAATTGTCCCTTTCTTTGGATATGATTGATGAAAGAAATTATAGACAAAGAAAATTGACAAACTCAATTTTGGTTGAACACATGACCTTTGTATAAAAGTGTTGTTTGAATGTGATGGAAGTCGCTCCTCAATTTTTTATCAAAAGGTTTCATGTTGTGTTGCGTTCTTGTCAGCGTAGTCCACACCTGTGGCTAAATTGAGATGCGTCCTTTTGGATGTTCTAAAAGAAAACCAAGATAAAATTCAATAGTAGAGCATAATTTAAAGAAAAGGATAGCATCCCTTTCGATACTTTCTACCATTTTTTCTTCCATGTTTTGTGGATACGCTATTATCTTTGTTATTCAAAGTCATTCTTACTTCAAAATCCATTCATGTTAACAACCTTGTCTGATTGTTGAAGTGTGATGTGAGTTTATTAAAAATACAAACATATCTATCGATAGAATATAAGTATGGTGCTAAAATGATTGTAAATCCATTTGATATGACAAATGTGAATTCATAGATAGAATATTTGGCAAAATAAAAGCATGTATGTCGGTAGGATGTATGAGAATCCATCGGTAGGATATTTTGCACTATAATTGTTTGTCCATTGACAGATATTTGTTAATCCATTAGTAGGATATATATACGTGTCCATCGGTAGGACAAAATGAAGATTATCCATCGGTAGGAGTAAGATATAAATACATGTTTGTCTGTAGGACGAATGAAGATAATCCATTGGTAGGATATTAATGTACGTCCATCCATAGGATGAATGAAGATGATCCATTGGTAGGATCTCTGGGAAAAATAAGTGTATGTCCATCGATTAGACATATGATGATTCATCAATAGGATATATGTGAACACTGCCACTTCCGGTAATGTAATATGAATATCCTTCAAAGCCGGGCTCCTCCGACTTCAATATGAATTAGATAAGGTGTACATCATTCATCTCTGAATAAATGCAGCTTAAAAATATCTTTCTACGTCAGCCTCCTCCGAATTCAACATGGAATAGATAGGGTGCACATCCTTCACCTCTGAATAGATGCGACTTAAAAATATCTTTCAACGTCAGGCTCATCCGACTTCAACGTGGAATAGATGGGTGCACATCCTTTACCTCCGAATATATGCGACTTAAAAATATCATTCAATGTCAGCTTCATCCAACTTCAATGTGGAGTAGTTAGGGTGCACATCCTTCACCTCCATATAGATAGGACTTAAAAAATATCTTCCAATGTCAGCCTCCTCCGACTTCTCTATAGAATAGATAGGCACATCCTTCACCTCTGAATAGATGTGACTAAAAATCTCTTCCAATGTCAGCCTTCTCTGACTTCAACGTGAAATATATAGGGTGTATATCCTTCACCAGCGAATAGATGTGACTTTAAAATATCTTTCAACTCTAGCCTCCTTAGACTTCAATATGGAATAGATAGGGTTTGCATCCTTCACTTCCGAATAGATGTGACTTAAGAATATCTTTCAAGGTCAGCCTCTTCTGACTTCAAAGTTGAATAAATAAGGTGCACATTCTTTACCTCCGAATATATGTGATTTAAGAATATTCTTCAATGGTAGCCTCCTTTGACTAATCATGTAATGGCCCTCTCGGCGAATAAAAAATGCTATGGCCCTCTTCGCAAGTGATAAATGATGTCCATTGTAACGTTATGGATGGCTCGATGATTGTCCACTGTAACAAGATAGATGGCTTGATTACTATCCAACTATAACGAGGTGGATGACTCGGTATCTTGAAAGAGTCCTTTGTTTGATGCTTTCATCTATTCCTGAACTCGAAAAGGAACGATTAATAGACATAATATCATTTTAGCTAGTGACCTGACCAAGAAACTTTAAGAAAAAGATTAATGAGAAAATGTGTAAAAAATTCCTTATCATTTTGACAGATGTGAGCAATCATCATTTTTCTCTTGACCGCTTTGTGATTGTTGTAACTCATATCTTGTAGAGAAATTTTAACAAGGCATTAGTGGCTTGTATCCTGAATTTATGTTTGCTCAATTATTCAATGCTGAAGATTTTGAAGTCAACATTGAACTTAAAGTGATGTTGGAGATCATTTGAAGTTGACTATTGAACTTTTGACGGTACTTGTTGAAATTTTTGAGGTCTTCCTCAAAAATTATATCCTAGTAAGATCTTTTGACAGATCTCCAAATGATCTCCAATTATTTTTCCCATAAATTCTATCCCAATTTTTATTAAGAGGATAAAAGAAATTACAATAGGTACATGACCGAGTCGTCATGGTGCCTACATATTTTGTTGATCCAGGAATCAGGCCAAATGTAGTTTCAATCTTTTAGATGATTAATACTGCAAAGAATCTGAGACAAGATCATCGGTAGAAAATATACAATATGAACATGATGAAATAGAAAATGAAATTTCTTGCAATATTCAAAGCGTAAAGAAAAAAGGTATATCACAATCTTTTTGATGAACGATCTAATAAAGTAAAATAAGTGTCTCTCACTAACGAGATTAGCCTAACATCATATTTTACATTGGACAACCCAAAAAAGGAAATGCAAGTTATTATTTTTAAAGGAAAGAATCTAAAAAATGTTTTGAAAAATATTAAGAGTTTGGTGCTTGATCACCACTTTTTATTTTTTTGAAGTATAAAGAATGTGAAAAGATAGTCAAGTCTTGACTACAATTGGTATCAGGAGTTAGGATCCCATGTAAATCTCTCCCCTTTTTTATTCTCTTTTTTTAGCTAAGATTGAATTCAAGGTAATACCTACAGTTTCAAGTGGTACCTCAAACATACTTAAGTATCAACAAGATTTGCTCATCTTGCTTCAAACAAAGGTTTTGAATTGTATCAATCCTCATGTTTCAATTGCAATTTCAACTTCATGCTCTGTGTTTTGCAAGCTCCCTTCAGAGGAAAACCATTGCACCTTAGACTCCTTAGTAGGAGAGGGTTATCCAAACCCCTTAAATCATTTCGAAACATCTTCTTCTTCACTTATATAATTGAAACATTGTCTACGCTGTTGGTTTTCCTCATTGAGACACTGAAAATTCTGCCCAAGAAGATAAGCACTTGCTTCACAATATTCACTAGATCTTATTGATGTCTTTTTTTTATTTCTCATCATCTCTTCAATAATTATGACATCTTCTCTGTTGCAGTCCATGACTAGTCTAGAATGAAAAATGAAGTATTATTTGCAATGAATATCAAAACTCTATACAGAAATCAAACCCCAAACCATCTGATAAAAGAACCCCACAAACCAAAAAAAAAAAAAACCTAAAAGATCACCTTCCCTAATGGAAACAAACAAGAATTTGAATTTTATTTCTTTATAAAAAAACATAGAGTTGATGAAGATACTTACAGAAGTTGATAACTTGTATTGTTTGAGAAAACAAATGAAAGAGGATTGGAGGCAAAGAGTTAGTGAAAAAACTTGTATAGAAAGGAAAATTATCAAGATTATGGTAATACATTATGTCTTCAAGAAGAAATTAGTAGTTTCTCTCATTCTTTACAATATTTTATTTGATGAGTAGAAGTCAAAAGGACAACTTTCAAAGTTTAGTTTTTGTGATATTTTCTTAAGTATTTAATTTAATGAGTAGGAGCTACAGGAGTAACATTAAAATTTTTCTTAATTTACTTTGATGAGTCCGAGTTTAGAGGGTAAATTTTAATTTTTAGATCTGGTAATTTCTTAAGCATTCAATTTGATGAGTAGAAGCTAGGAGAGAAAATTTGGGATTTAATTTAATTTAATATAATGAGTAGGAGTAAAGAGGGTAGTTTTTAAATTTCAGCTTTAGTGATATTTTCTCAATAATTTAGTTTGATGAGTAGAAGTCAGAATCTAGGAGGGTAAATTTTGAATTTTATTTTATTTAATTTGATAAGAAGAAGCAAAGAGGGTATTTTTTGAATTTTAGTGAGTAGAGAGGGTAGATTTTCAATATTTGTTCTTGTGATGTATTCTTAAACATTTAATTTGATATGTAGGAGTCAAGAAGGTAAAATTTTGAAGTTAATTTGATGAGTAGAAGCCAGAAAAGTGAATTTTATATTTTATTTAATTTAATTTGATGAGTAGAAATCACGTAACTTTCACATTTACTTTTTATGATATTTTCTCAATTATTTAATGTAGAAAGTATGTTATATCTAGATTGTTTTAGAGATAACATCACTCTTAAGTATGAATTAGCAATATATATTCAATATAATACATGAATATTTAAATAAATTAATAATCAATAACTTTTAAAATTTTATGAAATTTTCACATGCAAAAGATTAAAAAAATGAATTTTTCAATTAATTAAAAATTGAAGGTGCTAAATAGATATCATAATTATTATTATCACAATTTATTGATATTTCAGAAGCTAAAAACAAATATATTATTTAAATTTCATTTAAAGTAAATGAAAACATTTTAATTCGTTCTTGAAAAGTTATTTAAATTTATTTTTGGAGTTTTGGAATGTAAATTTTAAGAAAATAAGTAAGCACAAATTTTGATTTATTAATATTATGATTTTTATTTAAAACTACTTAATCAAAAAATTCAAAAGCAATAAAATTATTAATAAAAAGAGGATGAAGTTGGAAACAAGATGGAGGGGAGAGATATGAGTTTTCCAATTGTTGAATTCCTTCTCGTTACGTTCGCTATAATTTTTCCGAACAAATCTCCATTAATCAAAAATATTTTATAGCCACTAATATCACTCGATCAAGTGTAGTAATTTTGAAACGTTTTTTTATCAAATAACCCTATCTAACCAATTAATCTATTCAATTAGACCGTGTTAAAACATTGCTATCTCTAACCTCCACTTTTAAATTTCAGTCATTAATATCTTAATGCTTCGAAGTGATGTTGCTCAACTAAAACCTAATCTCATAGTCTCTTGAGAATAACAAGCTATATAATGACATCAATAAGATGGGGCCTTCAATTAACTACTATCAATGCACAATTATACTTATACTCAAATTATTTGTAGCTTATATGTTTGGGAATCATAACTCAAGTATTAATCTATGATATAATATACCAATATGTCTTTTTAATTGTTTAATAAACTCATATTATGCCCTCCAACTTTGGGTGTGAAAAATTACATACTTAAACTTGTATAAAGTTGAACAAGTAGATACACATGATTCATACATGACATAATACACGTAGGGCACCACGTAGGACACAAATTTTCATGTCACATATGTGTTTACATCCCTACTTTATTTGAATAGGGCGAAATGTCGTGGTGAGTCAAAAAATAATCAATTAAGTCAATTTAAAAGAATTTTAAGAACAAAAGAGTTTTGAAGGATTAGCCACCGAATTTTAGGAAAATATAGTAAATTAATTTTAAAATATCTACGAAACCAATATATTCTAGGTAAGGGGTTCAGGTTATTCTAAAGAAAAGATATTAGTTTGTCACGACCCGAGCCTACACCCTGGATGTGGCCAGCACTCGAGAACCATTGTTGGTCTCCAAGCAAACTCTCATCCTTGTTGGCTCAATCGGAAGACTAACTCTAGCATACAAAAGCTTAAAACTGAACTAAATTTCATTGAACTCAATTACTCAACCTTTTTAAAAGTCTGTACAATACTCAAAATAAAAGTAAATACATAAACTCCTCAACTTTGTCTATCTATGAAGCCTATACTATTACAGAAGGATATCGAGACAAGACCCTCGACATCTCCAAACTACTAATTGTAAGATAAAGGTGAAGTCCACCAAAATATAATATAGCTCCCCAAAGTTGACTGGAATATCACATGACCTTAACGAAATGCATGTTGATGATCCTCAATACATGTATCTGCATCATTTCATGATGTAGGTCAAATGGCTCCGTACATGGAATGTACGAGCATGTAAGGAGAATTCTAAAGCATAAGCATAAGTTTGAAATGATGGAAAAGAAACATACTTACATCTTCTCAACTCACTCAACTCAACTTAATGAAACATAGTTCAACTCAACTCAGAGAAAATAGGGGTCAACTAAATAGTAAGATACTAAACTCAGTGAAACATAGTTCAACTCAACTCATAGAAATAGCGCTCAACTCAACAATAACATGCTCAACTCAGTGAAATATAGTTCAACTCAACTCTTTGAAACATAGTTCAACTCTAGATACTCAAGGATAAAGCAACAACAAAAGATGCAATATGTGGAAAGCTTTTAAACCAATGGATAATAACTCAGTTGTATGCAAAATTACAATAATAACTCAACTGTATAAAAATACAATAATATTTCTTATTTGTATGTAAAGATACAAAATAACTTTGTTTGGGAGATTCTCTAACCGACAACCATCATTATAAGCTATGTGATTATACGTCGTCTTGCCCATGCTACCAGAATTGTCCTATACTTTGTCGGGATATAGAACCTACTAACTAAGTGGATCCACTATTCATTGCTAAAAAGCAATAAGGAATCATCTAAAAAGTATGACCATTTCTACCCATGTTGGCTACATGGTTTTGGGGGCTGTGAGTTGTTAGAATTCTCCCCTATATCGGTGCTCAATACTACTCCAAAAATATACTTAACTCATATGCTTTAAAGAAAACATAACTCTTTCTATGTGTTGAGATTATTATTCAAAAATCTTTCTCTTAAAAGAGATGGTACTCAAACTACTCAAAACTCTTTTGGAAATCACAACTTCCTCCTCTTTTAAATGTTAAAACATTTACTCTTGGGAATAGTTATTTATTATATTTCATTTTAATGAAAATGAAACTTGACTCTACTCTTCCTCATACTCATTTACTCAAGCCTTTAAATAAATTATGAGTAATTGTAAAAGACTTCTAAAAATAGGGTTCATGCCGAATTATAGACGTGAACAACTCAATTCAAGGTTTTCAATAACCATATATAGAACTTAATAATCAAAACTCTATGACTCCAGAATTCAAGGACTCAATCATACAACTCATCTCATGAATGCTCGACTCATAGGGTTTATGCTGGATTATGGACATGACCCACTAAACTCAAGGATCTCCTTGTATAACATATATTAATTCAAAATTATGAAATATAGTTTCAAAAAAGATTAGGAACTCAATAGTTAAGAACTTAGAACTTGAAGATGCTACTCCTCTCAAAGATACTCAAATTATGGAGTTCATGCCGAATTTATAGGCATGAACGACTTGGCTCAAGGATCTCAATGATAATGTAGACTCATGAATACATTTTCCTCATTATCATGGTCCCTTACTCGAGTCTTGAAACAATTTAAAAGTTATTGTAAAGACTCCTCGAAAAGACTCAAAAGGACTTTCTCAAACTTTACTCTTAACTATTCCTTGAATTTAAATTATGAACTCAAAGTTATGCTTCATGTAATAAATGATTTCTCTATGTTTAGATGTATTTTAGAGTGTTTAGAATCAATAGAGAGTAAAGGTACACTTTAAAAGAACTTAGACGGGTAAAATGATGGAAAAAGGGTGGGGGCAGGCGACCCTGACGCACTGCTGGGGCTCCGCCTCAGCCCCCTCTGGCACATCTAGGGCACACCACCCCAGCCCTTCCCCAGAAAAATCCAATGATTTTCTTCTTCAATTTTTGGCTCTAATTTGCCTAGAATCGAATAGTTTCTTCCCAAATTACTTAGATTCGAATACCAAATATAAGTACAGGAAAATCTACTCAATAACAACTCTCAAACTCCTAACTTTCCTCTCAAGAACTCATAAACCCATCCTAATTCAACAACAAAAACAACACTTCAAAAAAACAAACCAAGAACTTAATTTTTTTCAATATTTATAGATGGATTCGAAAAGAACTTCATGATTGGCGTGTGGGTTAATGAACCCAACACTATGGAAACTTACATACCTCTTAGGATCAAATTCTTGGCAAAACACCCTAGAAGATTGCAAGAAATCTCGACGAATGCCTTGAACCTTTTCCTCATTTCTCCTCTTTTCTCTTCTTGAACTTTCTTCTGAAACCCTAAGCGTAATTAGGATTTGTGAAAACTGAACCAAATCAGTTTAGACTCCTATATGTTACCCTATTTTATTTTAATCTGATTGGGTAAGGAAAAGACCAAAATACCCCTCATATTTTTGGGTAACTTTCCTTAAATAGGTAGTCTGATTTCAAAAGAGCATATCTCCCTCATACGAGCTAAAAAATAGCAAACTCGATTGCTTTGAAAAGAGGACTCAGAGATCTTTCATTTGATATCTTATGGGTCTCCTAACTCATCTTTACTGAAAGTTATAGTTGTTTAAAGTTGACCCAAAACATAAAATAACTAAGGAATGACTTGAATGAATTCTCTTTAATTCTTTTTGGAACTCAAGGTTCGATATATAGTGACCTGACCTTAATACTTAAGAAATTTTTAATTCCTAAGTTAAATCCTACTCACAACAAAGCAGGGTTCAAGTTTTAGTTAAAAAAATTTAGGTTGTTACATTATACCCCCTTGGTATCATTCGTCCTTGAATGACGACAGGACTGGTTATGGAACAAGGTTACTCTCATTATCTCTTCTAGCTCATGAAGTGGCCTACAAACACAGGTTGGACTGATTCGCACCAATTGTTGGGACCTTTTATAGAACCTAAATCAAGAACGATGCTATTGTGAACATAGTGTAACAACCCGAACTGTCGTTAATTAAGAAAGAAAATTATTGGGAAAACTAGGTCTCCCAGCCTTCTAGAGTGGGCTTGATGCCGCTAGGGCGGCGCTGCTCTAGCGAGATAAGTGGCCGCCAGAGTGAGATGGGCGAGACTGAATGTAAATAATGCAAAGTCTAATTTTCTCCTTTTTCCAAAAACACCAAAAAAAAAAGGTGAGGATCACCCCCAGAAACCCTCAAAAATCTGGTCTAGGATTGGGAAGAAAGGAGAAAGCATTTTCTAGCATAAGGATGTCGATAGCTTGTGGATTTATAATCGAGTCCACCGTCTCGTTGTCTGAAAAACAAAATTGGAGTGATAATCCCATGCAGCTACTTGGCACCCAGGTAGGATAGCTTTATTAATTGAGTAGTATAAATTTGTGACTCACTACGTAGTATATTGGTAATTGACGATAGTATTCATGTGTTGGCTTTTGTGGACCGAAAAGAGATGATTATACGTATATTCTAAAGTGTTACATCAAATGTATACCGTAGGAGGAAGCACTATATCGTGAACTAGGGCTATGTGATGGTTGGTTCTTTCTTTGTGAAATAAACTTGTTAATGTTTTCATGAAATGCATATATGTATGGCATTAGGGATAATATGAATCGTACGGAATGAAAAGACTGAATATGAACAATTGTATGCCATGAATCAACACTTGATTGTATGATTATGAGAATGTACAATGTGATTGTGATTGTGGCTTGTTGAATGGATTGGGTATTACGTTCCAACACACAAGCAAGGTTCAAATGTCATGTACTGACATACATATTGGATCGGGTGTCACATTCCGACAAACTAACTTATATTGGGTGTCATGATCTGGCATACTAACAATTTGGGTGTGGGCTCCAAGAGAGGACTATTGACTTGTCGTATACGCCTATTGTTGATAATGTGGAATTGGATATGTTTCGAAATAGTTAATTGGATTGTACATTATGTTCCTATATGTTAGTTCACGGTGTCATAAGGTAATTAGGTATATGTCATCATGAATGAACTGTGAATGGTGGAGTCCAGATCGGGATACGAGTGGGGACCTAGGGTCCCGGCATTGTCATTGTTATTTAGAAAGGTGGTCATTGTGTATTGTCGTTGATAATGGGGGTGGTGTCATGTTGTAGTGTTACTAGTTGGGTTTTTCCCCCAGAAGGAGGTAGTATTGAAATGGTTAACAAGCCTTGATGGAAGTACCATGGGGTTACAAATTGAGTGGTGTCGAGGATGAAGTAAGGGCGTGTTGTGAGTGTTGACCGGGTTGGTAGTTGTTAGTTCTAAAATTTCCTGTAAGGGATAGAATGATTAAGTTTGATCAAGAATGGAGAAAGTAAATGTTAGAGCCATTAAGGAATTTGGGAATTATAACAGTGGAGGAATGAACAGTCTTATTGCATGATTCTTGCTAGTCGATTTCTTATATTATACGGTAGGTATCAGGTTGACCGATGATGTCTACCAGTACATATGGTTGTACTGATACTACTCTTGCTATGCCTTTTGGCATAGCCTGGTTGTAGGGTCAATGATGTTTCATAGGTAAAGACGAAGATAATCTCCAACAGCTTCTACTTTTCTTTCCACATAATGGAAGTTGCATCATATATAATTTATTTTTATACATTGGACTCTTAGTAGCTTTTATACATGTTTAGACTACATCCTTGGGTGTTAATTACTTTACAAGTCTTAACATTGAAAAGATTTAAGTTCTTATTTTATACAAATCTCTAAGGAATTGTCGCTACCTTAGTTTTCTTAATCTTCCACATGTTTAAAACGGTTGGGAAAGGAGGGTTCTCCTACTTCGGTGTTAGAGTAGGTACCCGCACGGCCCGGTAGATTAGGTCATGACAATTTGGTATTAGAGCCTAGGTTATCGATATCCTAAACAAGAGTAAAATATGTAATAGACTCCTGCAGATTGGTATGTTGACGTCCACATCTAATCTTTAGGAAGCTATGAAGCATTATAGGAATTTGTTTCATTTCTTCTCTCCTTTCATGAGAATTTTCACTTGTGGTGTGAGTTGAGTCGAATTGGTATCTCCCGATTCTAATTGGTATATCAACAAAGTGGAATGGACGTTGTAGTCACGGCTAAAGGGACACAAGAAAGGTAATTGGATCTGAGAAGGTTTCAATTGGTATTTGGCCCTAAGGGTTGTGTAAATGCATGGATGATCAGTAATGGTCATTTATGGAGTGAAGTAATTAAATAATTTGGACTTGTCTGTGCGTTGTAACTTGAAACTGTGAATGTGTGCTTATTTTTGTCTCAATAAATTGTTGGTGTGAAAGGTATGTTTTTGTTGGTCTAGATTTTTATATGTGCAATATGCTAGCCTAAATGTTCAAAATTGCGCAAATCGTAATTGCCTGAGTTAGGTGCAAGGGGCTAGATAAATTGCGATGTAATTCGTGAATGAAATTTGGACGTGTGTTGCGACCAACTATAACCGTGTGAGGTTCTAGGCATTTCCAGGGAAAGTGTGTGGTGGTGGTGTAGAATTAATGAGAGTAGGTTCTGGAGTGTGAACCGTGAGAATCACTCGGCATAGACATTGACCATCCTAGTGAATCCTAAATGCCTAGTTATGGTGTGAGGATCAGTGGAATATTTTAGAAACAAGTAGAGCCCCAAAAAAATTGTGACTTGGGTTCTATTTCCATCAGAGCCGCTAGGGAGGAATTAATCTCGTAAAAGAGGAATTTCCCCCGTCAGAACAGGATAGGGCAAGGCAAAAGCTCAACCCTATCTCCCTTGTTCTTCCCTAGCCACACCTGTGGACCTCCAATCGTATGCGGGTCAATTCTCGCGACCCTATCAGTAGTTAACAACAGAACAACATGTTATAAACCTTAGAATTAATTGTTAGCTGTGATAAACTACAAAAACCATCATCCATGTGGTTGCAAAACATAAAGAAAAGCAAAAGAGAAAATGAAATTGTTCTTTACATGCCCAAAGAGGGGTGAAAAAATAAATCAGGATCTCTGGGACTGGGAGGAATCATCATTAGAGTCTAGGTCTTCCGAGGGTACCAGACCATTCACGGCCTCATCCATAAAGGTAAAATTCTGGAAGTCTCCTCTCTCAACTCGAGGAACCTCCTCTCCAGGGGCAACGCAAGCGAAGATGATACTCACAGCCTTTCATATCCGAACCATCAAGAGATCCCTCTCAAGACCCTTTCGTTTCTCCTGGAGCAGTTCGCGGTGGAGCATCTCAATCTCCAAGGCAGTACTGGGTGGAACTGGAGTGGTGCTAGCAAAGGAATGTCCCAACCGCCTCCGATCGGCCGCCAGGTCCTCCTCCACTTGTGCACCTGATAGTGGGGCTAGGATCGGGTGGGAATAGTTTCTTCGCCTGCACCATTGTCCCCTCCCTCATTATCCGCCTCTACAGCCACCTGACTGCTGCTGGATTTGTCCATCCTCCTCCTATTACTCCTAGAAGTAGAACCCTACCTAACTAAAAAAGGGTTAAGAGGGGATTCATATTAAGTGTCCACGTGTGGCACCCCCGCCCTCTTGCACATTGCAGTCACCAACCCCGGCAGGAAAAACGCCTTCTTATTACCCCAACAGAACACCTTTCTCTCAGAAATGATCTGCGTCCCCATGTTCATCTTGATCCCCTATATAGCGCAAGCCACTACTAAAGCCCGTGGAAAGGTCACATTGGTGCGGTTCGCTGATGGGTGAATCCTCTTAGTAACCAAGTGCAGCCACTACTTAGCATCTGGTAACCAATTAGTGCTAGTGATGCCCTCCGTAATGCCCTAATAAACACTATCCCGGTGCGTAGGCTCCACCAGTGTATCCCTCAACCATCCATGTCCATCTCCCTCAGCTTGGCCTCGTACTCTATGTTGGGAACCTTGAGTACATCATTAATGGATGGAGTGTGCAAGGGGACCCCATATGCAGACGGAAGGGTGGGCATCATCCTAGTGAATAGTAGGTAGGATGGCATAGAACTCCCTCACCTATATGGAGAATACAGCAAAGAAAGCCTCCGTCAGTGGATCCCATTCGAACTGCATTAACCGAGCATAAAAGGTAGTCGCCTTCTCCTCTAAGTTCAGTAAATGGAAACCTCGTTCACCACAAAACTTGGTGTTCCAGTGGTCGTGGTACCTTTCCTAACTTGGGGCATCGAGAAACCAGACGAAGGGTAGATTTTCCTCGTTAGAGGCAGCCATCGTAGATCAACCTACAATTCTTATTAAGAGTAGGGGTTGATAATGTTTGGTTAAGATTATAAAATATCCACATTGTAGTCTTTTAGTAACTCAATCCATCGACGTTGTCGTTGATTTAAATCTTTCTGTATAAAGATATGTTGAAGGCTTTTATGATCTGTGAATATGTCAACATGAACGCCATACAAATAATGTCTCTAGATCTTCAACGCATGCACAACTGTGGCTAACTCTAAATCGTGGGTTGGATAGTTCTTCTCATGCTTTCTCAACTACCTTGAAGCATATGATATAACCTTACCATGTTGCATTAGAACACATCCCAACCCAACACTAGAAGCATCACAATACACCACGTAGCCTTCTGAACCCTCCAGTAATGCTAGAACTGGTGCTGATGTCAACATGTCCTTCAGCTCCTGGAAACTATGATCGCAAGCCTCAGTCCACTGGAACTTAGCTACTTTTTGAGTCAGCTTTGTTAATGGGGCTGAAAGTGAAGAAAACCCCTCTACAAGCCTTTTGTAGTACCTAGCTAACCCTAAGAAACTGCGAACCTCAGTCGGAGTCGTGGGTCTGGGACAAGTCTTTACGGCTTGAATCTTTTGTATATCAACCACAATGCCTACATCTGATACAATATGGCCTAACAAAGCTACAGAGTCCAATCAGAACTCACACTTAGAAAACATTGCATAAAGTTCTCAGTCTCGAAAAACCTGAAGGACTGCTCGCAGATGATTTGCATGCTAAACTTTTGAATGTGAATACATCAAAATATCATCAATAAATACAATCACAAACAAGTCTAGATACGGCCTGAATATACTATTCATCAGGTCCATGAACATTGTTGGGGCATTAGTTAATACAAAGAACATTACCAAGAACTCAAAGTATCCATATGTAGTTCTAAAAGTTGTCTTTGGAACGTCTTTCTCCCGAACTCGTGTATGGTGGTACCCTGATCTTAAATCAATCTTTGAGAAGCACTTAACACCTTGTAACAGATCAAGCAAGTCATCAATCCTTAGAAGGGGATACTTATTCTTTATAATCGCCTTATATAGCTGTCGGTAATCAATACACATTCTTAGTGAGCCATTTTTCTTTCTTACGAATAACACTGGTGCACCCCATGGTAAAGCACTAGGCCTAATAAAGTCTTTATCCAGCAAGTCTTTTAGTTTATCCTTCAACTCCTTTATCTCAACAGGATCCATTCTATAAGGAGGGATAGATATGGGTTGTGTACCTGGTAGCATATCGATAGAAAAATCAATTTCTCGTTCTGGAGGGATACCAGGGAGCTCGTCTGGAAATATATCTTGAAACTCATTAACTATCGGAATAGACTGAAGAGTCGGTGGTTCTGTATCTATATCATAAACGTGAACAAGATGATAAATACAACCCCTAGTAATCATCCTCCTCGCCTTAAGATAGGAAATAAACCTACCTTTCGGTGTTGCTGTGTCGCCTTTCCATTCCCGAATTGCCTCTTCTGGAAACTGAAATCTAACAATTTTTGTTCGGCACTCAACATTAGCATAACAAGATGCTAACCAGTCTATACCCATAATGACATTGAAATTGACCATATCTAACTCTATAAGATCTACAAAGGTCTGACGGTCGATAATTTATATTGTGCAACCTCGATAGACTCTCCTGGCAATAATAGACTCACCAACTGGTGTAGATACAATAAAGGATCGATCTAATGACTCTGCTACTATACATATCATCCCCGTAATAAATGGAGTAACATAAGACAGAGTAATCTAGGATCTATCAAAGCATAAACACAATGGGAACAATAAACGTACCTGTCACAACATCTGGTGATGACTCTGACTCCTGTCGGCCGGCTATTGAATATGTACCGTTCTGTCCACTACTAGAACTAAATGCTCCCTCTGTACCTCTGCCTCTACCTCTACCTGCTGAAGTTTGGGGTCCACGCCCTGTAGACTGTGTTGATGAAGAAGAACCTACTACTGACCTGGTCGACTGAGCTATACCACCCTGACCTATGGTCAGGAAGTTTCTCCACCCATGCCCCTCCTATCCACAAGAATAACAACATGTGGAACCCTGTTTGCACCTCCCAAAATGCATCCTACCATAAGTTGCGCAATGCGGCAAGGTTGTCTTAGCCTAGCCTGAACCTCTTTGTTGCTGAGAGCCTAATGTTCGTGAATCCTCACCTAGGCCTCACTGTTCCTGACGATCAAATCTACTACCCTGGAACGGCTATGGTGGAGGTCTAGGTGGCCTAATAAAATATCAAGGTTTGCGATCACCCTGAAAATCTCCCTGTGAACCAGCGGGCCTAGCCCTCTTCTATCTCTCTCTCTTGACCCTCTCACTCATATACTGTAAATGTCAGCGATCCTCTATGCCTTATGCAAATTCCTAAATTCGCGAGATATTATTTAGTGCAACGGTAGAAAAAGCATCGATATAGTATGAGTCGAGCCCTCTCATAAATCTACGTACCCTATAATGCATCGTATCAACAAATGCTGGTGCATATCTAGCCAAGGAATCAAATTTCAGCCTGTACTCTTGGACATTTATGCTGCCCTATGGGAGGTTCAGAAATTGGTCCACCCAGCTATCCCTAATCTCTTGAGGCAAATAGTGATCTATGAAAGCTTCTGTAAAGCTATCCCAAGTGGGTAGAGATGCATATTTTCCCCTAGATCTCTCCCAACTCTCGTACCACAATACTGCAACATCATGCAATTTGAAATTCTGCTAACTCAACTGACTCAGTCGCTGAGACATGCATGACTCTAAAGATCCTATGAAGATGATCAACAAAGTGTTGAGGGTCCTCTCTGCAATCTATCCTGATAAACTGAGGATTCATGGCAAGAAATTCATGAACTCTCAAACTTCCGAGCCCTTCAAAAGGTCCGGTAACATCTGGCGCAACTGGCTGGCACTGTGCAACTACTAACTGTGCTAACATACACACTGCACTTTTGAAATCCTCATCAGATGGAATAGGAGGAACTTGAGGTGGTACTACTGGCGGATCCGGAAGTCATGTAGCCCTCGGAGGCTCTTGAAGCAGTGGAGAAGCTATAGGGGGCTGAGACGATGTCTCCCCCTGGGTTTCACAATGGGCAACCTCCACCTGTGGTACCTTACCAGTACCCTCGCTTGTAGTTGTATCTAGCCCTTGGCTAGTTGTGGTATGTCTAGTGTCAACCATCTCTATCTACATACAAGTATCAATTAAAAGCCACAAACCTCAACCCTTACAACACCGCTCTACAGAACGAGGTAAACAAAAGAAGGATAGTCATTATAGCATGCCTGGTAGCGTATTTCTTATCAAATGTGGTGCACTACACATTTATAAATAAGACTCTACTATCCACGGCTTCCAGACACCCTAGGATACGACGTTGCTCTAATACCAAGTTTGTCACGCCCTAAACTCGAGGGGCGCAACTGGCTCCTAAAACCAAAACTCAAGCCCAAGCCGACCCTGCTGAACCATTTGCTACTAACACATGGCAGCCACATGCAATCAAGGAAACAAGCAACTATATCTCGGCTTAAAACTAAGCAATCAACCAACAAGGCCCCTGTCAATTGATCTATAAAATAAACAACTACTCCCAGGAGATCATATAAATAAATAGCCAACTAGCACAGAAGTCTTGATTGGGCCATCGAGGCCACCATGATATCTATACCAAAACTGAAAGCATGTATATATCAAAACAACACATCAAACAACACACAAGCTTCAGCAAAGCAACAACCTAGGCCAGTATGGCTATAACTAGCTATACACCCTACACACTAGTCTACAAGCCTCTAAGAGTAGTAAAGATTGGTGGGATAGGGCCCCAGCCTACCCATAAAGATATATACAACAAAAGTTAACAAACCTCCCAACTCTAGCAGCTACAGAGGAAAAGGGCTAACCAATCGGATAAAAGTCAATCCTGCTGCTGATGAGGACTACTGGGTCGTCTGTCGAAACCTGCGTGCATGAATGCAGCGCCCCCAAGGCAATGGGGCGTCAGTACAAAATAATGTATAGAGTATGAAAGGCTATAGACTTAGTGAGTAGGTATCATAATATACCAAAAGCAATCACGTTAGGAAATCAAAACTTAGATAAGCATGCTAACCCACTACTGAATCTAAAAATACAAAAATAATCAAACATCAACCTAACCAAGCCCCCATAATCTCGGCAGGTACAAACAACATACCACCTACCTAGACCCCAATAAGCCTAGAAGGTGCCAAATCAATCTGCATACCCCTACCGGTAGCCCCTTATCTTTGTAAGAAGTCATATAGCCCTTTTTTGGAAACAATATACCACGTAGGCAGCACATAGCCCTCTTATGCAACATCATAGCTCTATGGGCTGCAAATAGCCCTCTTTTGCATCAACATAGCCCTATAGGCAACACATAGCCCTCTTAGGCAACATCATAGCTCTATGGGCTGCAAATAGCCCTCTTTTGCATCAACATAGCCCTATAGGTAACACATAGCCCTCTTTGGCGTCAAAATAGCCCCGTAGGCAACACATAACACTTTTTGGCATCAATATAACCCCGTAGGCAACATTTATCCCTCTTTGGAAATAACATAGCCTATTAGATAACATCATAGACCTCATAGGCAGTTCATAGCTCATCAACTAACTATAATAGCTCCAAGGGCAACAACAAACAATTGAATAAGCTAAAGGCGAGCAATTTAGCTATAAACAATCTATATGAATAATCTCCAAGTCATTCCTAACTTAGGGTCATTCTTAACAGATTATGAGTCCCAAAAATGAGGGTTTATAACCACTCAATCATCCAACCACTCACAATTACATTTACAAGATCACCAACGTAAACTACCTCTAAGGAAACATGTCGACGAAGGGAATAACCTTAACATACCTTTCCAATAAACGCTCGAAAGACCACAGTTCCTTTATGAAAGTTGTTCCTTGTCTCCTAAGCTTCACAAACACTATATATACACAGCTGGTACACACATATAAACATTTCATAAATAATCTTAAATCGGCAGATTTGCCATAATGCCCCAACTTGTCAAAACGTCCGTAGAAATTCATAAAAACAATCATAAAAGAGTCTCGAGATGATTACCTTAGCTAACCAAGTTTAAACCTTGAAGAAACATCAATAACTACAATTTTATATCCTCAAAAATCATCTCCAAACGCAGCTAATAAAAGGGAAAAATGATTGCCACGTGTAGGATTTACGTTTCTAGGCACGGGGAAATGTATAATGGTAGAAATCGTCAAAAACTAACCTTCATCATGCTAGAACTCCATAGGAACCCTCTCTTAAGTTTTCTCTCTGTTTTGTCACTAAAATGAAATGTTTTCATGGCTTAAAACGTTAAATAAGCTGACATACCATATTTTTGACCCGACCCGAATTCTGACCCGACAGTCCCTAGTAAAACCCACATAACTTTTTACTCTAATCTTGATTTCATTCGGGGTTTTGTGCGTTGCAAACTAGACTCGTAGTCCTTTGATTTAATGGTTAATAGGCCTTCTAATTATTTATATATTGGGAGAAAACATCCAATACATTTGACCGAAATTTCAAAGAAATCTTTAAAAAGTTACGATAACTTTCGCCAACTTTTATTTTGCCACTTACTTAACTTCAAAATTTGAGATACAATCCTCAAACACTTAAAAATATGACATACCACATCATTTTAAATTTATTACCCACCCTCCTTGTATTTCCACGAAGATACGAGTTAATTTAGATGTTTTAAAAAAAAATCAGGGTGTTACATAATTGAATCTATCATGAAGATCTTAGGTTGAAAGTCCATTCTCACCTAATGAATCTATGAGTTTTCTTTATGAATTGTGTTGGATGGAGGGTAAGATATTCCTTCATGCTAGTAAATTCAATTCAAGACTAAACATGTATCAGTGGGTAGTTATGCCTAGCACTGAGTGGATTTGAATATGAGATAGAGGCTCTCATGTCAATTAAATAGGCCGGGTTTTTAAATGTAAATCTCATGAGATGGAAGCTCCCCCATTAAGTAAGGTTGGGTTTCTAATAGCAATCTCCTAATTCCATAACTACGTGCCCTCGTAGGTCATTTAGCCATTGGATTCATTTCCAAGCTAATACATTTTAGATCTACCTTAGTCAAGTAGGACACCCATTTTCGGTGTAGGGCATACACCGGATTCCATGCAAGCTCACATGGTCTATGTCGGTTAACGCTAATTCCCACAAGGTCAAGTCTAGGATGTACTATGGTTATTCAAGGAGTTCTACTTAGTACAGGTAGGGGTATGGGACTTTATCCATGCATTGCACAAGTAATCTTTGAGAGTATATATGGTAGGTTCCTATTTGTCAAGATGAATCATGTAATGAATGTTCTTGTGTCTAAATGGTAATTTAATTTGATATCAAGGCTACTTGTAATGTTACATGTTAACCTGGATTGTTGCTATGAGATGTTTTCATTGATGTGGTAGACTAAAAGTGAAGGTTTCCTAGTCTATGAGAGATAGGTTAAGGATGATATTAAAAGAGGGTAAACATGAATGAGGATCTAAAGAGACTTGCTTAGTGTAGGTGGGATTATGGGATCTAACCTATGCATTGCACAAGCTTGCCTTGAGGTGGCTCATGAAGTGTTGCTCACATGTCATGAAGTGTTGCTCACATGTCTATATCTCTTCATGATGTCTTTTATGCTTATGACTTGTGTTTTCACACTACATTGCAAATGTTGATTTAAATTGGCAAGTGCATGCATTCAATTAAAAATGTCCCTTTTAGCATGTTTTCAAAGGTTTTTATGCATGGCTATCATACTTATTACATCTTTGTTCTAATCCATATTTCTTCTACATTTTTCACAAAGTGTAGGGTTTGGAGACTTGATGTTGTACTCTTGGAAGATAGGTTCTAAGGTGCAAGGAGTTGAATATTTGGTGAGTCCTCATAGCTTCGAGGACAAACCCACTATTTCCTTTATGTATTTTATTTTATTTTTAGAGATTTTGTATGGGTTATGTCCCAAAGTGTTATTCAAGTGTAGTAGATGTTTCGAGACATAGTGTTGTAGACCCCCACTTGTTTGTTATAAAAGCTTCGATTGTAAATAAAAGTTTTAAATTTCGCACCATTTTTCTATTATCTTATGTTATGATATGTTATGAGGCTTTTCGGAGTCTTGTACATCGTGTTACGTCTAGGGGGTACCCTTGGGTCGCAACAAGGAACCACTCAAGAGTATCTCACGATGGCTCCACTGGTTGCTTCAAGTGTGGTTAGACTGGTCACTTCATGAAAAAGTGTTGTCACTTCAAGTGGAAACAGGGGCAATAGAGCCCAATCATCTTCACTTGATCCATGAGACAGAGCTTCACCTAGAGGAGCTATTTCAAGGACAGGCAGAGGGTTAAATCCTCTATATGTTATCACCAGTCACCAAGAGTAAGAAAATTCTCCAATGTTGTCACTGGTATGATAAAAGTTTTTACTTTTGATGTATATGCTTTCCTAGATCCAGGAGCGAGTTTATCTTTTGTGACTTCTTATATTTCCATGAATTTGGATATTCTTCCTAAGCGGCTTCTCGAGCTCTTCAGTATTTCTACACCAGTTGGTGAGTCTATTCTAGCTGAGAGAGTTTATCGTGATTGTACCATTTATGTCAATCACAAGGACACCATGGATGACTTAGTCAAGTTAGACATGGTAAATTTTGATGTTATTCTAGGTATGGACTGGCTTCATGTTTGTGATTCCTCAGTTGATTGTAGAATTCGAGTTGTTAAGTTCTAGTTTCCTAATGAGCAAGTTATAGAGTGGAGGAGTAGTTCAGCAGTGCCTAAGAGTCATTTTATTTCGTACCTTAAGGACAGAAAGTTAGTTTCCAATGGGTGTATCTATCACTTAGTCTGAGTTAATGACTCTAGTGTTGAGACACCACTTATTCAGTCAGTTCCAGTGGTAAGTGAGTTTCCAGAAGTCTTTCCATATGATCTTCCCGGAGTACATCCTGAGAGAGAAATAGACTTCGGTATTGATATTCTTCCTGATACTCGTCCTATATATATTCTGCCATACAAATGGCTCCAACTGAGTTGAAAGAGTTAAAATAACATGAAAGATCCTCTTGAGAAAGGTTTCATTCTACCAAGTATCTCACCTTGGGGTGCTCCGGTCTTATTTGTGAGGAAGAAAGATGGTTCTCTTAGAATGTGTATAGATTACCGTCAGTTGAACAAGGTTACTATCAAGAATAAGTATCCTCTTCCAAGAATAGATGATATCTTCGATCAACTTTAGGTGCTATTTGTTTTTCTAAGATAGACCTCAGATCAGGCTATCATCAGTTGAGAGTAAAAGAAAGTGGTATTCCTAAGACAACTTTTAGGACCCACTATGGTCATTACAAGTTTCTGGTTATGTGTTTTTGCCTAACTAATGCTCCTGTAGCTTTCATGGATCTTATGAACAGAGTGTTTAAGCCTTATATAGATATGTTTGTTATCGTATTCATTGATGATATTATAATTTATTCAAGGAATGAGGAAGATCATGCTAGCCATCTCAAAATAGTTCTCTAAACGATAAGGAATTGTATGGTAAATTCTCTAAGTGTGAATTTTGGCTTGAGTCTGTGGCGTTCTTAGGCCATATTGTTTCCAATTATGGGATTCAAGTTGACACACAAAAGATAGAGGCAGTGCAGAGCTGGCCTAGACCCACATTTCCAACTGACATTAGGAGTTCCTTGGGATTGATTGGTTATTATAGAAGGTTCATCGAAGGGTTCTCATCTATTTCATGTAGAGGTGTGCAATTCACCGCACAATTTTGGATGTCTTTTAAGAAAGGTTTGGGTTCGAAGGTAAATTTGAGTACTACTTTTGATCCTCAGATTGATGGTCAAGGAGAATGTATGATCCAGACCTTAGAGGCTATGTTGAGGGCGTGTGTGATCAATTTCAAGGGAAATTAGGATGATCACTTACCTCTCATAGAGTTTGCTTACAACAATAGTCATCACTCTAGCATCCAGATTGCTCCTTATGAGGCTCAATATGGGAGAAGATGTAGATCTCTTATTGGATGGCTTGAGGTTGGTAAATCTGGGTTGATAGGACTAGACTTGGTTAATCAAGCTATGGAGAAAGTGAAAAGTATTCGAGAGAGGTTGAAAACTGCGCAGAGTCGTCAGAAATCCTATATAGATGTTAGGAGTAGAGACGAAGAGTTTAAAGTAGATGATTGGGTTTATTTGAAAGTTTCAACCATGAAAGGTGTTATGATATTCAGTAAGAAGGGGAATCTTAGTCCCTGGTATATTGGTCCTTACAGGATATCCAAGAGGATTGGCAATGTAGCTTATGAATTAGAGCTACTGTCAGAATTAGCAGTGGTTCATCCGGTAATTCACATTTCCAGTTGAATAAGTGTATGGGAGATCCTTCACTTATCATACCTACTGAAGATATTGGTATTAAGGATAGATTATCTTATAAGGAGATTTCTGTTCAGATTCTAGATTGTCAGGTTCGAAGTTGAGAACAAAGGAGGTAGCATCAGTCAAGGTTTCATGGAGGAATTATTTTGTTGAAGAAGCTACTTGGGAAGCTGAAGAGGATATGAAGAAGAGATACCCACATCTCTTCGAGTCAGAGAAATTCCAAATTAAGGTACTAATCCTTTCTTGGCATTTATTATAAGTTGAAATGTTGTGTTACTTTGCATATTGACTATTTGAGTTGGGTGTCAAATGTTACCACCCTTAGTCTACTTAAAGTAATCTTATTCGAGGACGAATGTTCCCAAGGGGGAGATATTGTAACACCTCAGTATTTGAAAGAGCTAAAAATAGTCTGAACTAAATTGGAAATAGCAAAATCTGAAATTTTGCAAGTTATGCATAAGTTATGAGTTTTGGGTCAACTTCTAACGACCATAACTTTCAGTATATGATGAGTTAGGTGGCCCATAAGATATCAAATGAAAGGTCTTGGAATCCTTTATCCAATTCCACTGAGTTTGCTAATTTTTTAGCGAGTATGAGGGAGATATGCTTGTTTGAAGTCAGGCTGTCAAGTTAAGAAAAATTACCCAAAAATATGAGGGGTATTTTGGTCTTTTCCTTACCCTATTAGATTTAATTCATTTTTAGTAAATAATTAGGGGTCTAAACTGATTTGGTTCAGTTTACACAATCCTAATTTACGCTAGGGTTTAGAAAAGAATTCAAGAAGATAAAAGAGGAGAAAAGTCAAGGTGTTCATCAAGTTTCTTGCGAAATCGAAGATCGTTTCGCCAAGGGTTTACTCCCTAAGAGGTATGTGAGTTCTCATAGCACTGGGTTTTTCACCCACATGTCAATCATGTTATTGTCAGCGTAATTTCATCTAGAAAATTGAAGGATTTAAGTTCTTGATTAGTGTTCTTAAAGTTTGCTTTTGTTCTTGAATTAGGATTGTTTTGATGAGTTCTTGAGGTAATCATATCAATTTAAAGAATATTTTCGTGTACATGTATTGGATAATTGAATCTAAGGAGAAAGTGAGAAAAAGAATCGATTCTAGTCAAATTAAGATCAGAAAACGCGTTAAAAATTTTGTTTTGACCGGGGAGGCTGGCGCAGTGCGCCCCAGATGTACTAGAGGGTTTGGGCGGCATGCTAGCAGTGTGCCATTTTGGGCTCTCTGAACTTCAGGGGCTGGCTCCCCGCCCAGCAGTGCGCCAGGGTCACCTGCCCCCACCATTTTTCCGTCGTTTTACCCATCTAAGTTTTTCTAAAGTGTGCATTCACTCCCCATTGATTCTAAATACTCTAAATTACTTCTAAACATATAGAAATCATTCATAAACATGAATCATAACCTTGAATCCATAAATTCAAATTCAAGATAGAATTAAGAGTCAAGTCTTGAGAGTTCTTCGATTCATTTTTAAAAAGTCTTTTTACAATCTTTTGAACTTGTTTTAAGACTTCAGCATTAAGTTTGAGGAAGACTAAAGTTGATTCATTTTATTTAAAATGATATATGGGAACTAAGTATTCTCAAGAGAAATGTTTTTACATTTAAGAAAAGAGGAAACACCGATTTCCAAAAGAGTTTTCATGAGCAATCTGAGTACCATCTCTTTAAGAGAAAGATTTTTGAGTAATAATCGCAAACCACAAAAGGAGTTATGTTTTCAAAAACATATGAGCTAGTATATTTTTGGAGTAGTATTGAGCATTGATATGGGGGAGGGTTCATACAACTCACAGCCCCCATAAACCATGTAGCTAACGTGGGTAGAAAGGGTCATACTTTTTAAATGATTCCTTATTGCTTTTTAGCGTAGACTAGTGGATCCACTTAGTAGATTCTATACCCCGACAAAGTATAGGACAGTTCTGGTAGCGTGGACTAGACGTTGTATCATCACATATCTTATAGTGATAGTTGTCGGTTAGAGAATCTCTCACAGAGTTACTTTGTATCTTTATATATACAAACTGAGTTATATTATATTTTTTCAATGCATTGAGTTTATGTCCATTGTTTTAAAAGCTTTTCTTTATATTGCATCTCTATCACTGCTTTATATTGAAATTAGTTGACTTGAGTTGAGACTAGGTATGTTGTTTCTTCAGTTCTAGTTCAAGCTTATGCTTGTTTTAGATTTCCCCTCACATGCTCGTACATTCCATGTACTGATGCCATTTGGCCTACCTATTTCATGATGTAGATACAAGTACCCAAGATTTGCACCCAACGCTTCGTTGATCCAGTTGAGCTCTAGAGTTAGTTGGTGAGGCTCCTTGCTTCCGGAGGATCCCTTTTGTTATGTTTCAGTTATTTCAGTTGTTAGGATGATCGGGTTCCCAACATTCCTTATAGAATTAGAAGCTTCATAGATATATAGACATAGTTCATAAGTCTTTTTTCTTATTTAAGTTATTGATGTATGAGACTTGAGTTGCCTCTTCTGGCTAGTTGAATGTTTATTTCTAAAACATTTTAAGTTTACTTTTGAGACAGTTGAGTAAAGTTTACATTTGATTTCTTGTATCGATGCTTAAGTCTTCCGCTGAGAGTTTAGCCAGGTCAAGGGTTCGCTTGGGGCCTGTAGTGGCTCTAAAGTGCCAATCGCGTCTAAGGTGTAGGTACGGGGCGTGACATTTATTTGGGTTCAGTAATTAAAACTAGAACTTTGACCCAAAAAAAAACAGTGAAAAAGTGGATAATTTATTAAATCTTGTTGTTACTATGAGTAGATTGCTATAAAATAAAGACAATGTACTAAAACTAAGAAGAAAGATGATGAGAAACTATTAAGTGTACTATTTTCTTTTCACTTACTCATGCAATATGTTATATATGTTATTAGAAGGATATATATACATGTATATACTTGGGCATCAAGTATATTAAATGAATATCTATTTGTCAAGTTTATACTTGGACATCAACATATAGTATGGTGTATGTATATCCATTTTACACACAACATATATTTTGTGTACATGCATGTTACAACATAAAATATATTGTGTGTACATGTACACTACAACACAAAGTATATTGTGTGTATAGTTATGTTACAACATGAAGTATATTTACGGAGAAGGTACAAGTAACCCCCCCCCTCCGACTATGACACCTCAACTAAACTAAGGTCCTATTATCCCCCCTGAACTCATTTTATATATAATACTGTACACCTTTTGGCTTATGTGTCACACCCCGTGACTCCACGCAGCTGAGGCTCGTGGGAGATATTTGGATGTCACGTAAGCCAAAAAGGTGTACAAAATTACGAAAAAAAATGAGTTCAAGGGGTAATAGGACCTTAGGTTAGTTAAGGTGTGTCTGTGAGATTTTGGTCATAGTCTAAGGAGGTACTTCTACCTTTTCCCGTATATTTATGTCGCATCAATTTTATGACATAGATCAAATTATTAAAAACGTGCGCCCTTGGTCTCAACTTAAATGTTTTGCTTATTATTATTTTTCTTAAAAAGAGTATATTTTTTTATATATTTAGTAAGTTTTTCAATTCTTAACATTCTACCTCGTAAGTTTAAGATCACAAAAGTTAGCACATGTCTTATTAATTTTAGACGACAAAATTTAAAGTCTTTTTTTTAATTTTCAAACTTGGTACTCAGCTCAACTAAGACAATTATAAGACCGAAGGGAATAATATATTGCTTTTCAACATGTAATCTAGAATCAGATCATTCATTTTAACAAGATAGGTGTAGATTACAGTTATAATCACTGTCCCTTTTATATATTCAGTGGAAGATTAGTTTCAATATATTTTCAAATTCTAAGGTAGGAAGAAAAACAAATGTGAAGAACCCACAAAGAAAAAAGAAAAATAAGGGAAAATAGGGAAATAGGGAGGAAGGAGCATGTGAAATTAGTAGCAAGGCATGTGGAAAGACAATTTTTAAACCTCCCTTATAATTAGTAAAAAATACAGAAGATGATAGAGTGATGAGTAATATTAATTAATTTATAAGATAACATGATCCATATATAAGCTGGCATTTACACAGGCCAACTCAGGTCAACCCCACACTTTACCCATTATAAATATGTACTACTAATATTTTATTTGTGTGCATTACCAACAAACCCTTTAATATAACTTGCGCATTTCCCTTTCCTTGTGTTTTTTTTTAGTTGAGGAACAAAAGAAATGTATAGGATTTGTTAGAGAAGTGGATGCACATTTGCAATAACGTATGTAAACATAGAAATAGAGGCCATTTTTGGTATTTCATTGATTTTGTGCTTTAAGGTAGTTGTACATGATAGTGTAGTGTGCTTGTATCTTTTTTCTTTTGGACCAAAAACAATTCGTCTATGTCCTACTCTAATACTTTTGCTTTTACATGCGCACTCCACCTAAACTTTCACTGCACACGTCATTTTTGGCTTTACGGGTAAAAATAACCATGACGCGTGGCCCACCAAATCATGACACGTGGATAGTGATGATAAAAGTTATGCCAGATCAAGGAGAACGAAATACATAATTGAATCATGCAAAGGCATGTGGAAATAGGACAAGAGGGTGGCATTATCGAAAAGGTAGCCTACGACATTAATCTCGTAAGAATCACATCAGACTAAGGCTCGAAATGTCCAAAGTAAAAACTAATAGCCGACTCTAGTCATTTTGAAATTCTTCTTACAAGGGAAGTTGGACGTTGCTCTTTACTCCTTAGTGTTATTAATTACCCTATTTATGATGAGATATTGGGATTAATCATAGGTGATCAGCTCCTAGAAAATGATTTCTATATAAGTTGTATGGAGAAAGGCCTAAAATATCCGTCAAGTATTTGAATTGTATAAAATTACCCTTCATCCATCTTTCGGTACTAAAATATCCTTGGCATCCACCTTTTGGCTCAAAAATACCATCAATATTAATCATTTGATTCATATTTGCCATTATTTTTAATAGCTCCCTTAAAGTAAATTTATTAAATATTTATTTATTATGTAACCTAATGTGATTAGTCCAAATTTAAACTCTTCTTAAATAAATAATAAAAGATATATTTTAAAAAGATTTATAAAATCACATATGATTCATATTTTGACCCGATACACTTGAAAATAATATATAAAAAATAACTAATTTCATGATATCTTCCTATTGGCCTATTTAAAATCAACCCCCAATTTGTTATAACTCAACTCATAAATGGGGATCCAACTAAAATTCATACTCACCCAGATTGATTGTCCATCTAATTTTTTTTTATCAATATAAAATTATTTATCAATTATTCAAATGTCTTTTTTATTTTCTCTAATTTTAATTTATTTAATCTCTTATTCTTGATTAGGATATTCGGGACTCAAACTTGAAATGAACTCACGTGCTTATATTCTTTAATTTATATTATTGTTAAGGTGGGATGAGGGTGGGATAGGAGAAATGAATATTTTAATTGTTTTATTTTGAATTTTGGGTACACACTAAAGAAAAATGTAGTATTCGTACATATTTACTTAACTAAGTCATCTTTTTTTGACCTAATTGAATTTCTATATGAACGTCATCATTATTTTCCTCCTTTTTTTTTTCTCTTTGTTTGTCATTAAAAAAATTAAGACTTAAAATTGTGGACAAGATTCAAATAGAAAAAAAAAAAAAAAAGGAAGAGATTGAAATGGAAGGGGTGGGGGGGGGGGAGGGGGGGGGAGGAGTGTAGAGAGTAGATGCATAATCCTTTTTTATTTTTAATATGTTATTGATATTCAAAATCAAGTCAATCATGTGAGCTCATATATTAAGTAATTTTAAATTATTTTAACGGAAAAGAGTCTAAAATGCCCTTAAACTATGGGATTTGACATGATATTACCCTCCATCCACCTTATGAGTATGATCCATTAGATATTAGGATATATTTTAGCCAAAAGGTTGACGTCAAAAGTATTTGGGGGTCCAAATGTGAATGAAAAATAGTTTTATACCAATTCAAATTAGTTGAGGGGCTTTTAGGCCCTTTTCCATAAGTTGTAGGATCATCACTTTGTAAAAACATCCAAATATACTTCACTGAGTAAAGTCATTTCCTTCTCTAGCCTTTTTATTACTTGTGTCACCAATTTATTGCCTCGGCTTAACTTGTCCGTAGATATCTCCAATATTGATATCGCTGAAATTAAGTCAAGTGAAGTAATACTAATAATTAGAAATAATTAAGAATATGATTATAGAAATTCGTAAAAAAATAAAATTTCTAGTATATGATTTTACATGTATAAGTAATTGGATTATATAAAGACTATTCTGAGATTGCAAGTCAACTCTAATATCATACCTTTCGGATAATAAAAGAATCACACTTTCTTAAAATATATTACTATTATAATTCATACTGTGTAATCTACCTCACTAAAATAAAAATAATCAATAAATTATATTAGTACTACAAATATCACTCCATCATAAACAAAAATAACATTACTTTTAAATAATGAAATAATAAAATGTGGTAATTTTGAGACGAAAAAAACACGAAGACTTATGATGAATAAAGATGTTGGTTGTACATTTTTAAAAGCAATGTTAAATAATATTCACAGTTTCACCCCCACGGAGTTCTCAAATACTAAATATGCAAATGCATATTACGACTACTTATTTTGATTATGCTCAATCTTCTTATGTTTATACATGAAAAATACAATTAGGCATCATTCATTTATTAAAGAATTATGAAGATAAACAATATTAACAAAATTTAACATATACTTTTGTATAAAGTCTGTAAGGCGAGCTTCGAAAGTTGGACGTTAGGCGTGTTTAGGGTGTAAAATCACACGCTTAATATCCAAATCCAAAATGGACGCGATGACACTTATCTAATTCATCCAAGACAAGTCAGGCTCAATCCATGAAAATGAATGAACTGCAGAAATATAAAGCAAGAACAAGATAAAGTAGAAAAACTTATTCTTTCTATTAAAACCCCCAAAATCTAATTGTCAAGTGTACAAGTCACTAAATACATGAAGTGCGAAACTGAAATAATTACAAGTCTCAACCGTTGTTTCTCAAATAAAACAAAATATAAAGAAAGGGAAAAAGAGGGCCCACCGAAGTGATTGTGTTGCACCTTAAATTAGTGCTACGCGATCGCCATGTGGGAGTCTCACGATCACAATGACCAAAATGATCATGCACCAGAACCAAAAACCAGCAAAACAACCAAACTCAAAATTATCGAAAGGGTCCTTGGGTTTCGTTCGAAACCCCATACACACAAACCACATATATAAATCAATTATACTCGACGTTTCGAACTCAATGGACTCGTAAAAACACGAATTTGAGGTGTCCTTGATCTGACATTCGTTAAAACCACAAGAAACTAACTCAATGCCTAAAAAGATTGAAACAAACTCGGGACGTCTCAAAAATCACGAAGACCTCCCTACGCCTAAAATCATCCCCAAATCCAATGGAACTCTTAGAATTTCAATTCGAACATCCGAGCCCCAAATGTTGACCAAAGTCAATCCAAAAACTAAATTTTCACAATTTCACAGCTAAGTCCCCATACGTATGCGTCAAAGCGATTTGCCAATGCCCTACCCCAAGGCGAGTCTCAATATTGGCTTTTAATAAAACACTGCATCTATATATGTTGAGGCCAATGAAGTTGAGATTGTTGGTGGTGACAAGTAGGTTAGCCTGTCAAAGGTGGACCAAGGCACTAAGCAAGAAAGTTGGAGTAGGTATATTGACTTAAATTTCAGTACATGTATGGTCTAATTTAAAGCCTCTCCAACAACAGTCCACACAATGAGTTTGCCATTTCCCCCATTACGCGTATGAAGTATCTCATCTAATGTATTCGTTATACTAGCATGCATATAAGGTCTGGCGAGAAAATAGATTAGTTAGAACG
The DNA here is from genome assembly GCA_037074985.1 of Solanum bulbocastanum. NCBI lineage: Eukaryota > Viridiplantae > Streptophyta > Magnoliopsida > Solanales > Solanaceae > Solanum > Solanum bulbocastanum. The sequence goes on along the minus strand of CM073605.1, from coordinate 20,140,466 downwards.
AACAAGAACATTAATCTACTCCAGAATTGACTAAGGGACCACCTTAATTATGAATTTAGAGAGGTCAGCAAAATTATTCAATAGTACTCCCGTCTCTAATTACTTGTCAATTTTTTACTTTGCATACTCCTACACCCGTAGTCTAACCCCTATATCACATATCTACTAAGAAAATAATAATTGATATAGTGAGTTTACTATTTTACCATTTATTAATGATAGAATTCCAAAATCAATTTAATCATTAAAGAGGTTCAACCTTTTTAAAGAAATATTAACTTTCTAAATAAATTGAGGATATAACAAATAAACAAATGATTCAATATTCCTAATTACTTATCTATTTTTTACTTGACACACATATTAAGAAAAAAAAATGGTATAGTGAATTTACCATTTTACCCTTATGAATTGATAAAATTCCAAAATCAATTTACTCATTAAAGAGGTTCTACCTTTTTAAAAAAAATATTAACTTTCTAAATAAATTGAGGATATAATAAATTAAAAAAATATTTTTTCTTAATTTGTCAAAAATAAAAAGTAAAAAAGGTACAACTAAAAAGGTACAGAACGAGTACTACTTAGTAGATTATTGAGGTCAACATAACCCTTGAAATTCTTTAGAAACTAACCATAATTTATTTGTTCTTCAAAATAGGGTTTTGTTGTTATTATTATTATTATCTGCCGGATCTGCTTTGTTTGTTTCGGTTTTAGCTGAGGAATTTTGGGTGTGAAACATTATTAGTTAGTACATCATTAACATTATTGTTTTTTCCCAAAATCTTAACTTCTTATTGCATGGTCAACGCCTTAATCTTGTCTTTGCTGTCAGTGGGCCTTGCCCTGCTTCAGCCCACTTAATTTCTGAAATTTCAAATAATATACTATCTTTTTCTTATTTTGCTGTAAAGAAAATACCTTTTTTTTTAAACCTTTTATAAAATTAAAGATTATATTTTGGTAAATTTTACGTATTTTTAATTTATAACAATAAAATATCAATTTCTATTTTACTTTTCTAAAATTTTCTGTCAAATATAGTACACTAAGTAAATGATTCAACTACTACAAAAGTCATTGCCTTGAAATTGGCCTGCTTCACTTGTCACGTGGTATTCCATTTGTTTCAAAATAATTGAATTGTTAAGATATTTTTTATATTTTAAATTAACTTAATTGTTTAATCTTTAAGACTATTTTTCTAATATTTTTCCATTTTTACCCCTTATTTGGATTTTCTATGTAATGAGTTCAAAAAAATTTAATTGCTTTGAATAATGATTAATTTGACAATATTTAATAAGGGCAAAAATAAAATGTAATGTCTAATTTATGTATTAGAACTCGTTTGGATAAGCTAAAATAAACTAGCTTTTAAGTCTAAAAAATAAAAAATGTTAAACTTAAAATGACTTTTAAATAAAAAAAATAAAAGTAGACAGCGCTATTTTTGGTTTTAAACTTATTTTAAATTAATTTTTACTTTGTCAAATACTCTAGAAAATTAAACATTACTTAAAAATAAATTTGACTAACTTTCAAGCTCACTCAAACAAACTCTTAATCTTCTTTTTTAAAGGGTGTGAAACAATTTAATAATTCAATTATTTTGAAACGGAGAGAGTATTTAATTTTAATGAATGAATTAGGCCACCCTCTCCATCTTATAAATTGAATATTATGTGTTTAAACTAATAGGTTAATTAATGGGCAAACTTTTTGGTGAGTGTATTTGAGACCAAATTAATAAATTAAGGTACAGCTCCTTTTTGTTTTTTTTGTGTGCATTAATAATTAATAGTGGGAATTTCCACTTTTGTGTGTGCCTTATGAATGACAGCCAATGAGTAGTTGCAGAAGGTGAATGTTGTAGTTAATGAGCACAAGTATATGTAAATGGTTTAAAATGATAAGCAAGAAGTAGTTGGAGAGGTACCTCGAGATCTGTGTTAGGCAAGGGTAGCAGAGATTCCGTTTGCTTCACGAAGAAGCTGAAAGATTAATCTTTCTTTCTTTTGAAAAGAAAAGATTTTTCCTTCCAACTGCTTTGTTTTTTCCTACCGGTACCACCAGCTGCTGCAGAGTGCAGAGAAGGGAGGAAAAAGAAAAGTTTGGGTCACACAATAATCTAATCTAATTTTGCAAAGTAAACAAAATGCCGTTGGAGTAGCAAGTTTAGAGGAGAATTGTAAGGCACAAGACTTCGACCTTTTTCTTCCGTTATTAAGCTAGGCTCTCATCCATTTTAGAATTCACCATTTTTCAAGGTATACATACTCCTTCCCCTTTTATTTCAACTTTCTACTACCTTTGATACTCCAACACCGGACAGCACACCCCTCTGCCCATAGATTGTGTGTCGTAAGTGTTTGTTCATCAAATTTACTCATTATTTCAACTTCAAACATGTTTTATAACTTTTCACTCTTGTCCTAACACAACTAAACTTTCAAATTTTGGATATGACAACCAATTGCTCAACTTAAGACATTTAAACTAGTTTCTTTGTCGAATTAATGCTATGATGGAATGTTGAAATTAGGAAATAGAGGATGGTAATGCAGAAAAATCAAATCTTGTCTGCTCGGTATAGTGCATTAGTGATGTGGGACGCATCTAATGGGATGCTTATCTCTAAAGAAGGTTTTTACTCTTATTATGAATCCAACGGTTAAGCTTCTTTTCGCCTTGATTGTTCTGTTTCCTTCACTTCTTACCCTTAGTTGACTACATATGAGAACGCCACAAAGTGTCCTTTGCTCTGCGGGGAATTAATTGTCTCTTCATTTCATACTGTGATGGTGATTTTTTGTCATATATCTAACTTCTCTGCCACATATTTGTTTACTGCTTTCTTTTAACTTTGTCATTGTTTCTAGGTGATGCAAATGGATTACATACAAAGTTCGTATCTTATGGCAACTTGAGTTGACTTGGCAAGTCCAGGAGCAAATAGATTTAAATGATGAAGCTACACCCAATAGTAGATCTGCTTCCTCTTTCTCTCTTCCTATTTTTGCTCCTCTTCCCAAATGTTATTGCTGACCTTAGCTCAGATAGACAAGCACTACTTGACTTTGCTTCTGCAGTACCTCATCTTCGAAACTTCAAGTGGAACACTAACTCTTCCATTTGCACATGGCATGGCGTAAGTTGCAGTTTGGATGGCAGTCGTGTAGTTGCACTTAGGCTTCCTGGTATTGGACTTTATGGTCCTATTCCAGAAAATACCATAGGAAGACTGGATGCACTAACAACCCTCAGCCTTCATTCCAATGGCCTCACTGGAAATCTTCCTTCAGACATCACCTCTCTTCCATCCCTCCGTTTCATATTTATACAACAAAACAAATTTTCTGGTGAAATGCCTTCTTCTCTATCTCTACAGCTTAACTTCATTGATCTCTCTTTCAACTCCTTCTCAGGGGAAATTCCAACAACAATTCAAAATCTAACACATCTTACTGGTTTGAACCTACAAAACAACTCCCTCACAGGATCCATTCCTAATGTAAACCTACCAAGGCTTACGCAATTGAATATGAGTAATAACCAACTCAATGGTTCAATTCCACCATCCCTTGCAAAGTTTTCTGCTTCTTCATTTCAAGGAAATTCTCTATTATGTGGACAACCCTTGACTCAATGCCCTTCTTTTGCACCTTCACCGTCTCCATTCCCTTCAATTCCACCTTCTCCTTTGAGTCTAACACCACCATCTCGTTCTCCGAGCGTCCTGCCAGCCTCACCAACAATTCCTGAAAAGCATAAAGGCAAGAAAAGCTTGAGTACGCGGGCTATCATTGGTATTGTTGCAGGAGGTGTTGGAGGGATCCTATGTCTAGCTGTGTTGATTTTCTTGTGTTGTATGAAGCGATATTATACTAAGAGAGGTGTACAGCAAAGAAAAGACTTTAATGGAGGAGGAAGTCCGAAGCAAACAGAGGACTTCAGTAGTGGAGTACAAGCAGCTGAAAAGAACAAATTGGTTTTCTTTGAGGGTTGTTCTTTCAATTTTGACCTTGAAGATTTGTTGAGAGCCTCAGCTGAGGTTTTGGGTAAAGGGAGCTATGGAACAACCTACAAGGCCATCTTGGAGGAGGGAACGACTGTTGTTGTGAAACGGCTGAAGGAAGTTGTTGTTGGGAAACGAGAGTTTGACCAACAGATGGAGATAATTGGCACTGTGGATCAGCATCGAAATGTTGTTGCTCTTCGTGCTTATTACTTTTCCAAAGATGAAAAACTTCTTGTCTATGATCATGTATCGGCAGGCAGTTTATCCACTCGAATGCATGGTAACATTTTTTCCTTCTTTTGTCGTCCCATTCTTTTAGCCGTCATACCCATCAAGGTACTTGGGAATATCCTTAGTTACTAAGACTGGCAAGAAAATCAGCTGTAAAATTTGCACAAGATCATAGATTCCGAATGTGAAATGAAGTACCTATGTTCTTCAGAAATGCCCCTAGACAAGCATTATAAATAAACACTCCTGAAATAGGCATCCAAGTTTGTCTAGAAGACTTCATAATATAAAGATTTAGAACATGTGATATTGGTTTCATGCACTCATAGCTCTCCATATTATTTTGAAGCAAGATGCAACTTGCAAGTTGTTGAATGTCAGATTAGTTGTTCGGTGCTATTCCTAATTTTCAATCCAACTTTTTATAGAAGAAAGTTCTTTTCTTTTATTGCTACTTGTTTGTTGATTATAGGCAACAAGGACTTGGGAAGAACACTGGATTGGGAATCTAGATTGAGAATTGCCCATGGAGCTGCAAGTGGTATTGCCCATATCCATGATGTTTCTCGTGGCAAATTAATTCATGGCAATATCAAGTCATCCAATGTGCTTCTCACCCACGATAATAGTGGATGCATCTCAGATGTTGGTCTTACACCTCTAATGGGTTTTCCTACTATCCCATCAAGGAGTGCAGGATATAGAGCACCCGAGGTGATCGAGACCAAGAAATGTACTCAGAAATCCGACGTTTACAGCTTTGGTGTTCTGCTTCTTGAGCTCCTTACTGGGAAAGCACCAGTGCAGCCACCTGGCCATGATGAGGTGGTAGACTTACCAAGATGGGTGCAGTCTGTTGTGAGGGAGGAATGGACTGCTGAGGTGTTTGATGCTGAGCTCATCAAGTTTCAAAATATCGAAGACGAGATGGTGCAGATGCTGCAGATTGCAATGGCTTGTGTGGCAAATGTGCCTGAAACAAGGCCTAACATGAGTCAAGTTGTCCAGATGATCGAAGATATCCAACAAATTGATTCTGGAAACAGGCCATCATCTGAAGATAACAAGTCTAGGAGCCCAACTAGTCCAACGCCATGATAACTCATGCATTTCTTACTACTCCATTCTATTACCAATTGTGTATTTGAACTTTTTTTCTTTTTTTAAGTATAATTCAGACCTTTTAGATACTATCATTCTTCATCACTGCTATATCTGACTCATTCTGTAAAATCAATAAAAATTCAATCCTATATGTCTAGCTCCACTTTTATTTTCAAATCTAAAAGACACTTATTTTACCATATCACTTGTTATTTGATCTTGACCTAATGACAAAATGTATGGTTTTTTACACCCAATTGCACCCTTTTAGCCAACAAATTCATTTTCTCTAGTCCCCAAAATAACTCTTGTACTTCACTTTTTGGACATGAGGAGTTCATAGTCCATGTTTGAATTCACTTTTTCAAAATGATATGTTTAGTTTCGAAATCTTAAATTCACTTTTTTGAAAAAACAAGTTTGAAGCTATTTACTTCCTCCGTCCACTATTGTTTGTCAGGAATATTAAAAATAATTGTCCAAAATTAATTGTCAATTTAAACAATCAAAAAACAATTAGTCACTTTTTTAGGGAGGTGATTATTCCAAATTTAAATTGTTCAGGGGGTAATAGGACCCTGTATAAAATACATGTGTAGTTGAGAATTGGCTACTAGGTTGATGAGTCTTTTGGCCATTTTCTCATATAATTATAATTAAAAATTAGAGACAATTAAATTTGCAACTGCTTTTTATTTCTTAATTTATCTAATAAACTTCATTTTGAATCAACTATGGTTTAATAGTGATTTTGTAAGAGTGTCTTCAATTCTTTGAGATGTTTTGTTAAATATTTCAAGTACAAACTAATTAGATTATCAAATAATTCAATTTTAAAAAATATTGTCTTTAATAATCACTATAATGTTGGTTTGGTAATTAAAAGTATTACATAATATTATACAAGTAAAAAAATGATATTCTAATTTGCTTACTCAATGAAGTGAAATCCTGATTTTATTTTAAAATATTTTAGAATAATTTTGATACTTTATATAACAATTGATTCTATTAAAAAAATATTCAGAACTATAATCAATAAAAGAGGTTTAAATATTTGTGTTGTTGTGTAACATACAATAATTTTTATATTTTTATTTTGTTCTTACAAAATATTACAAGAAATGATATACTGTCAATTGAAAAAAAAAATTATTAAAATATAATGCATTACAATTATTTTTGTCTTTTCTAAATTTTGGCTTTAGGTCATCCATTCTATTAAGCCGTTCATGGTGACAAATGACAAGATCTGTATTCATCAAATGTAATGGGAAAATTCCAAAAATAAAAAAATACTAACATTGTATTTAGATTTCTATTGGACAAACTCAACAAAATACATCAACATATCTATAATATTTGGTATTGGAAACGACTTCAAACTGTCGCAAACAAACAACATACATCAATATAGTTATATATATATAATAGTTAAAACGGCTGAAAGTAACTACATAACTGTCGAAAATGAACAAATACATCGACATAGCATGAAAACGGCTTCAAGTAACTATATAGCTGTCGGAAATAGATAGAAAATAGTAAGACATCAACTCTGGGAAGCACTAGTACAACCACCTGGCCATGATGAGGTGGTAGACTTACCAAGATGGGTGCAGTCTGTTGTGAGAGAGGGAGCCCAACTAGTCCAACACCATGATAACTCATCCATTTCTCACAACTCCATTCTATTACCAAATGTGTATTTGAACTTCTTTTTTTAAGTATAATTTAGACCTTTTAGATACTATCATTTTTTATCACTGCCTATATTTGACTCATTCTGTAAAACCAATAAATAATTCAATCCTTTTCTTTTTTCAAATCAAAAAGGCACAAACTTATTTTACCTATCACTTGTTGATTTGAACTTGATCTAATGACAAAATGTACCCTTTTTTACACCCAATTGCACCCTCTTAGCCAACAAATTCATTCTCTAGCCCCCAAAACAACTCTTGTACTTCATTTTTCGGACATGAGGAGTTCATAGTCCATGTTTGAAGTCACTTTTTCAAAATGACATGTTTAGTTTCGAAATCTGAAATTCACTTTTTAGAAAAGACACACCTGAAGATATTTATCATATCACATCATCATCACATGTATATCATATATATATATATATATATATATATATATATATATATATATATATATATATATATATATATATGAAAGATGCTCTGGAATGCCTTTAAAGCAAGAAATGACATTTATCTTTTATCTCAAATTTTTTGACATTTTGTTCTTTTTTTTTTTCAATTTATATGATATATTTAAAAACTTAAATGCAGTTACAACTTGTTTTTTTTTTTTTTGTAAAACAAAATGCAATCTCTTTATTGTTGTTTTATGTGTTGTTATTGTAAATGAAAAAAAAAACTTGAGAAAAAATAGATAGTAACATTTGTTTTGAGTCATTTTATTGGATAAATGATTAGCTTACAAGAATCAACAAAGTTCTCCTCACTTTGAGTTGTCTCCTCAGTTTGAGCTGGATTTTGAGACACGAAGATTGAAGACAGTTTTTTTGATAAGATGTTAGATTGGGACGAAAACTTTGTTGTTTTTATATGACTTGGACAATTTTCTTCACTTTAGAGATGACTTTTAGAAGACTTCCAAACAAAGTACATGAAATGATTTTTGATAAAAGGACCGAACTTTTTAAAATTTCTCCATGATTTTTTATAAGGCGATGCTTAGCGTATATAATATTTTTTCGAATTCTACTTTGACTTTCCCTTTTGTGTATTGATAATTAATTATTTTTTTATAATAGCACTGTGTTTTTTTTTTTTTTTTTTTGGTTTCTCTTCATTTATATTTTATCATTTTTTATGAATTTACACGGAAACTTATTAGGTATTTTATGTGGTTTAAACATTTGAATAAATTTATGGAGAAACAATCAGCTTGCAAATTATTTTTTTATAGTTTTTTAACTTAATTTTTTCTGTTTTACAAGTTATTATTACTTTATTTTCTTAAGAAACTATTACTACTATAATATATAATATGTCAAAGAGTTAGGGAATGTATCATAATCCTTTTGGTATTTATCATTTTCATTTCTTAAGGTTGCCTCCAATAAATATTTTAAATGTTTTATGACCAAGAAAGAAGAATGAAATGGTGATAATGCATATTAAACTATCGATTTCTTATCTTGAAAGAGTAATTTATTATTTATGTGTTCTAATGCAAGCTTTATTATATTTATTAACTTGAAATAACATTAGCAAATACATATTACTTGTCGTTTTTCATGTGAATCTATAGATATTATTCTATACATGCATATATATATATATATATATATATATATATATATATATATATATATAATCACTTAACTATACAATATACATCATTGTTTACCCTATTTTCTATTATTTCCTACCATTTCAAAAATTACAAAAAAATTCTCTTTTCCATAATTTCTAGTACTTTTCCGGATACATCACTATAAACTATCACCCCAAGATTTTTTTTCTTTTTCCACACCTAAAATCACTCTATGGTATTACCAATAATCTCCATCACTCTATTTTGAATTTCAAATCTTTTCTAATTTCTGATTTATCAATTGCAAGTTATTGAAGAGGAGTTAGTTCTTCTTCTTCATCCATTTTTTCTTTCCGGCCACTTCATCAAGTATTAAATTTTTAATTTTTTTTTAGCTTTTTCATCTATATAGTTAGTCGAAGAAGGATGCATCTTCAACTTCAAAATCGATTATGGAAAAAACTCTCAAACAAAGGGGAAAAAGATTGAGTTGTTGGTGGCTCATGTAAGGGCTTTGGGTCGAGATCCATGGGTGACGCCATTGTTGAAAGTGAAAAAAAACTACGGAAGTTGATACAGAGCAAAAGAGAGTGTAAAAGGATTTCTTCATCATTTTTTTTTGCTTTCAGCAGATCAGATTGTTGACTTTTTCCTTTTTTTTATTGTTCATCTTTTTTTGATACATCAAATTGTTGACTTTTTTTTTTAATCTTTCATTGTTCATCTTTTTCTGATACATATGGGTTCAGTTTTTTAATGTATCTAGTTGTTTTTCTTTCTTAAATTAATGTTTGTATAATGCATTCATTTCAACATTATGATACATTACAATTTTATTAAGAAATGTCGGTGGCTCCGTAAGGGCATTGGGTCGAGATCCATGTGTGACATCATTGTTGAAAGTGAAAAGAAGCTACAAGCATTGATACAGAGCAAATGAGAAAGTGTGGAAGGAATTCTTCATCATTTTCTTTTTTTTGCTTTTAGCAGATCAAATTGTTGATTTTTTGTTGCTTTCCACAGATCTTTTGATGTATCTACTTGATTTTGATTCTTATATTAATGTATAATTCATTTCACATTTATGATACATTACAATTTTATCATGTACAATATATCGTTTTCAAATATTAGTTTTGATACATAACCCTAATTTATTGAAACACAAATTGTTATGTATCATGATCATAGTTATGTATTGGATACAGAACTATTACAAATTTCGTTATCTTTTACTACTGATACATGCACATAGCCTTGTTCAACTAGTAGAAGGCTATGTTTCTGTAGACACTATCAAATATTATTGTTGATACATAAACACAAATATTTTATAGCAAAATCCGTTTATATCATATTCTTAGTTATGTATATGACACATAACTTTGTTATGTATATAACATAGTTATGTATCAAATGTTGCGACGTATCACATGTTGTTAAGTATCTACAACACTGTTTTATAAATAATTCAACGTATATCATATTCATAATTTTTATAAATGATATATAACTATATTAAATTGTCGACTTTCTTTAATCTATCATGATTTGGATGAGTTTTTAGAGAAGAAAATTTGAAATTTGAATTGTTTGGAGTTGGCATTTGGGAGAGATTGACATTAATTAGATTTGCATGATTTGGGGAACTGACATTTAATTTTATATTTAATTTCCTTTTTAATCTCAACAAACTAATTGTATAATATATCAAATGTGATGTATCCAGATGGCATCAATTTTAGGAGACTTTTGTAATTCCTAAAAAAATTACTAAAATATACTTCTAAAAATGAAGGCTACAAATTATTTTTATTTTTAGATATGCATACATTTTATTTAAATTTATTAAGATAATATGAAAAAATCAATATAATAAATGACAAACTCTTATTAACGGTTGTGTTTAATAATTGACTATTGGAAAGACATTTAGAAATTAATATCTCCGTCAACTTTTACTTGTCACTTTTATCTAAAATAAATATTCATTTTTACTTGTCACTTTATACATTTCAAGAAAAGACAATTATATATTTTTTTATGTTTACCTCAGCATTAAATAATCTTTCTTCAAATCATTTTTCAAAACTTAATACTAAACATCATTTAATAAAGATAGTTTGGTAAATATCTATATCAATAAATATTTTCTTAATAGATGTGTCAAGTCAAAATATGACAAGTAAAAGTGGACGGAGAGAGTATTTTCTTAACTCTCACTGATTAATTTAAAATTCCAACCGTTTTTCACTTTCTTAATCTTATTATATTAACTATTTTTATTCTTTATTGGCACTCCATTTTTTATGAATTTAATATAGAGTAATTGCGATATTTTTTGTCACATTATAATGATCATTTACGTGGATTTTTGTTATATACTTCGGTATTTATGTCTTTAAAATTAAAGAAATAATTACTCAACAAACAGTGAAATCGGTAAAAAAAAAAAAAAAAAAAATAGTAAAAATAGAGAATCAAAATCAGATTTGGTGAAGAATAAAAGTAGAAAAATAAATATGAGAAAGGTCAACAAAATAGGGTGAGCATTCGGTTTTTCGATTTGGTTTTACACTATTCGGTTTGAATTTTTCGGTTTTTAGTTTTGTAAAAGTATAATTCAATCTGATCCAAAATAAATTTGGTTTGGTTTGGTTTTCCTCTATTCGGTTCGGCTTTTTCGATTTGTTTATTCGGTTATGTCAATAATTAATAACATAACCAAAGTAATAATATTGAATCTTTTAAATATACTTTCTAATATAAATCATAAGTAAAACTTAAAACACAATACTTATAATTATACATATTATAGATGCTCAAATATTAAATATAAACGTAATCATGATGAAAGGCAATAAGCAAAAAGGGACAAAAGTGGTTAACTCCAACTTAATTCTAAACCTAAACATATATATAGTGCGGTTTTTTCGATTTTTAATTTTTAAAATTCGAAACCAAGCCAAAAAAACCAAACAAAGTAATTGTTTAATCTAAAACCAATCCAAAAAAACAAAAAATCAATCCAAATAAAAATTCGGTTTGATATGATTTGGTTATTCGGTTTAATCCAAATAGTGCGCACCCCTACAACAAACTGAGAGTACAATTAATAGATAAGATACCAAGAAGATATGATCAAACAAAGTTTTTGACAAGACCAACAACCAATAAACGAATATAAAGAGGAGAACAAAGTGTCAGGACTCAGGCCTACACTCCGGACGTGGCCGACACTAGAGAATCATTGTTGGTCCCCAAGTGAACCCTCATCTTGGCTGACTATAAGCGGAAGACTAACTCAAGCATACATAAGCATCAAACTAACTCAAGCATACATAAGCATCAAACTAACTCAAGCATACATAAGCTCTTAATGCTCTTGTTACTCTTATGACTTAGCCACACTTCATTGCCCTTATCTAAAAGTTAGGAGCTCTCACTTGTACCTCTTATATTCATTGCAACTAGCATCTCAATTCCTCACCTACTCTATGTCGATTCTATCATATCAAATCTCAAAATTAACATTGTCACCCTCATGTTGTCATTCTTTTTACCACGATTCTCATCTTAAATTTAAGCCTAGTGTCTATTACAAAACACATATATCAATATAATTGCTTGCATACTATACTAACTCATTACTAATAGATAAAATTAAGAAACACTCGCCTCCAAAACCTCATGACAACTAGGTCAATCTTTATCTCTCAATCTACCTATTTACAGATTACTGTCACAATCATTTCCAAAATTTTAGTACAACTTACCTACTCACTACACATCATTGGCTAACTAGTTCTATAACCCTCTGAAAATCACGGGATCTCTTGAAAATCATAAGTCTGGATTAAATCTATCACCTCATGAATACTCCTTCTCTTCCATTCAACACCTACACTTGGCCGTTACTAACACAATGAAACATCATCATAAACTCCTTTCTAGTTAAAGTATACTCTAACTCATCCTAACTCGTAACTATTCCTTTATCATCTATCATGAAATCTACACAAACTCATCACTTCTCAGTCTACTCATAAGAAAAACCTCTTCATTAATGACTTACTAGTTGTATGACTATAATAACATAATTTTCCTCATTACTATTTCCCTTTATTAGATAACTGAATCTCTGCATGCCTTCTTCTAACTTTGGGCACCTTTTCTACAACTGCTTATAATCTCGTACTCATACTATCTTTTTGGGTGGAAATACGACACAAGCTCTAAAACACACTTTCTCATAAGGATCTCAATTGAAATAAGAAGGAGTGCATTCTTTCGAAACTCAACACTTAAAACTCACTCAAAGGCTTCTCTCAAGCCCCTTTGTAGTCTCAAAATTTTCTCAAGATTTTTGCTGAGAGTAATTCATCGATAAAGATCTGGCTTTGCCTTTTCAATTATCTTGAATATGAGGGGTAGTTGAATGGATATGAGAAATGCATGAGTTAGAATAAATTCTTTATGAAACAGATCTACTGCATGATTTAGAGTATGAAAGAAGGAAAACTTTTCTTAAATCTCTATAGTCCCTCATTTATAGAAGTGGTCCCCTCACAGCCAAAAAGAAGATCTTATTGACACGACTTCATAGAAACTCTAGGACACTTGAACTCAGTGCTCTGATACCAAGTTTGTCATGACTCGAGCTTACACCCTGGACATCGCCGACACTTGGAACCATTGTTGGTTCCCAAGTGAACCCTTATCCTGACTGGCTACAAGCGGAAGACTAACTGAAGTATACATAAGCATCAAATTGAAATAAACGTTTAAAAATGGTTTACTGAATCTCAAAACTATGCTAAATATACTAAGTATTAAACATAAGTTTTATAGAAAACCTCTGAAACTGAAAGACTTTCCAAAATTATCTATGAAGCCTCTACTATACAAAGATGAGTTTCAAGACAAGACACACGACTCCTCAAGGGAACTACTTCTAACAACTCATAAAAATAGTGTCCTCCCGAAGCAAGGAGGTCTTACTCAAAAGCTGACGAGCAGATTAAGTGATCTCAACGGACTCTTATTGAGGATCCTAAGAACATGTATCTGCATCATTAAAAGATACAGGTCGAATGACATCAGTACATTGAATGACAAGTATGTAATATAGCTAACTAACAAATAATTGAAAGAAAGGATTTAATAGATAACAATATACTCAACCTGAATTTAAAGAAATAAAGGAATTAAATCATTTAAAGCTTTACAAAATATTTTCTCATCTCTGAACTCAACATAATAAGTGATATATAAAAATATACTTTTAACTCTATTGGGATATTCATTAACCGAAAACCATCACTATGAGCTACGTGATGATACAACGTCTCGTCCACGCTGCTAGAATTGTCTTATCCCTTTTCGGAGTATAGAACACCTCAACTAAGTGGATCCACTAAGCTCTGCCTGAAGGCACTTGTATGATCATGTACCCATGTTGGCATATATGGTTTATGAGGAATGTGAGTTGTCTGATCTCATCCCCATATCGGTGCTCAATACTACTCTCAATAATATATGATCATGCTTAGTGTTTAAAAAAACATATTCTTTCTCTGTTTTGAGATAATTGCTCAAACTATCATCTTAAAAGAGGTAACTGCTCTTGAAATATCCTTTAACTCATAACTCATTTAGAAATTAAAGTTTCTATTTTATCAATGTAAAAATTGATACCTTTAGGATTACTTAGTTCCCTTATACTCTTACACAATTCATGTTTGAAAACTCTTTCTCAAAAATATATCAAAATCATATTGTGATATGATCATTGATGACTCTGGAAGTCATACTACATAAACATTGATGGCATAACTAGACACCATACTGCTTAAACATTGATGACATACTCGATTGTCATACTAATCATATTTTAGAAACTCTTTCTAAAAAATATATCAAAATCATATTGTGATATGATCATTGATGACTCGAGAAGTCATACTACATAAATATTGATGTCATAACTAGATGCCATACTGATTAAACATTGATGGTATACTCGATTGTCATACTAATCATATTTTAGAAACTCTTTCTCAAAAGTATATCCAAATCATATTGTGATATGGTTATTGATGACTTGAAAAGTCATTCTGCATAAACATTTATGGCATAACAAGATACCATACTACTTAAACATTGATGACATACTCGATTGTCATACTAATCATTTTTTAGAAACTCTTTCTCAAAACTCATCTTTACTTTTTCAAAAACTCAGTTTAAAATAAAAATGTTGGCTTTAAAAGATTCTCAAAATTTATAACTCAAAATAGGGTTCATGCTGAAATATAGACATGAACAACTCAACTCAAGAATCTTACTGCATAACATATAACAATCCAATAATTAGGAATAAAATTTCAAAAAAGAATCTAGAACTCAAGAACTCAAAATCAACTCATCTTAAGAATACTTCAAATCTAGGGATAGAATCCTAGATTATTTTTTTACTGATTTGAAAGTAGATGTATGATATGAGGAAGAATTAGTCCAACACTATGATAGCCTTGGAAGAACAAGGTTCTTGAAGAATCTTGAAAACGAACTTGGTTAGAAGCCTTGAAACCCTAGCTTGAAGGAGAACAATCAAGAAAACTTTTCTTGAGATTCTTGAATTACTTTCTTGAAATCTCTATGGCCAAGAACTATGATTTTCATTAGTGATTCATACTTGTGTGGAGGAATTTGAGTTGGAAAGAATGAAATTCTTGGAGAAAGACTTACCTTGAAGAAGAATCTTGAAAAAGATTGAAAGAATCTTGAATGGAGTCTTTTACTTTGATTATTTCTTAGAGTTTTGCCTTAGGGTTTGAGAGAGAAGAGAATGATGGATTGAGAGATGAAAATCTGATTATTTTGGGTCTTTAATTAGTCAAAAAATTAGTTTAGGGTTTTCTTATAGGTAAAAAGACAAAAACGACTATTTTTAATGTTTTACCGTTGGCAAATTTGTCACAGCATTGTATCAAGTTACTAAAATGGTCATAACTTTTTACTCAAACCTTGGATTGTTGCGAAATGTGTGGCGTTGGAAAGAAGATTCAAATACCTTTAATTTTATAGGTTATGAGCCACATAACTCTTTATATTACAAGATATATGGTCGTTTGAAGTTGACCCAAGTAAAATCTTACATCAAAACTTAATCGATAAGGAAACTTT